>JAVJIF010023761.1:0-83674 GCA_038442645.1 Agave tequilana
TCAAAAATAATAAATATTATATAAAGATTTTTAGTGAAATTGGTTTTCAAAAATCAATCTCATTTTCAAAATAAAAATTCTGAAGTCAACCGTCAATACCGGTCTATACCGGGTCGGCCAGATTTGACAAAATCTGAAAAATCTCAGAAAATGTCAGAAAGGAGAAAATATAATTTTAAAAAGTAATATGAAAGAAGAATCCAGAAATTTGATTCCAATTGTAAACTAAAATTTCGGGAATCAACCAGTGATACTGGCGACACCAAATCCAGTGGAATTTTGATAAATTTAGAAAATTCTCAAAAAAGTATTTAGATAGAAAATGTAATTTTAAGAAGTTACAGGAAAGCCGTTTTTAGAATTTCAATTCCGTTTGTAAATTAAAAATCCGAGAATCGAGCAGTGGTATTGGTCGACCCCGGTTTTGAAGATTTATAACTTAATTCAGGAAAATTCCAAAAAATCATGAAAAATCTAGAATATTGGAAAACGATATTTAAAACTGAAACTGGTCAAATCAGAATAGCAAAAATATCAAATCGAGTAATACTCTAGGATCGGACTCCCGTTCATACTAGGGCTGACTCCGAGTTCACGAATCCAGATCCACAGCAAAACGATCACATAAATAATTCATAATACAAAACAGATACTGAAACCAAATCAAAAAAAATACGATCGAAAATACGAATACGCAACTAAGTACGTATTCCGGAGCGGGGTGTTACAGCCCGGATGACTTCTATAGCGAACTCCAAGTTTCGATCTGGAGAAAGTCCTGGTAGGTCCTCTGGAAATACATCTAAAATTTCATCATTACCGGTAGGAGTTTCTGCAGTAGCATAGTCCCCTTGCTGCTTCTGTCTGGATGTCTTCGATTTCCCAACGAACTGAAACTTTGACTGATGCGGCATTCTGAAGATCACGTTCTTATTCCGGCCAATCGATCACCGCATGGTACTTACTAAGTCACGTCATGCCTAAGATTATATCATATCCACCGGTGCCTATTATAAAACATATTTGCACTTAACTCTCTTTCACAAACCTCCACAGAATAAGATTTACATACCCTACTAATGGTAATAACCCCGTTCTCAGTACTAATCTCCTATTGAGTGTCCATATCATTACAGGGTATTAAATGCATCATAACGAATCCAGTGGATATGTAGCAATGGGAAGCGCCAGAATCAAATAACGATATAACTAGAATTTAATGAACCATAATGGTATTTGCTATGACTTCCTCTGATGTCTAAGCTTGCTCTGCAGTCAGGTTGAAAGCCTGACCTCTCCTACGACCAGTTCTGCTCTCCTCTGGGCCTGCTCGGAACATCTATCTCTGTGAAAGAAGTGGAGCTCCTCTACCTGCGGGTACCGGGTTTCTCCTAACTGCTTCTGATGTTGGAGGGCAAGCATGATACTTCTCTGTTTATTAAATGGACACACTGCCACCAGGTATATTCAGACCCACAGTTCAAGCATTGTCGTTTCACCCATCCACATTTTCCATGCCCGATTTCTGACAGAATCCATAAACCATCATTGGTGGGGAAGGAGTAAATGAACGCTTGCTTAGTAAGGCATTACTAGGTCTGGCTAGAGGTCCCCTGGAACCTAGTCTAAAGGTCGCTTCAATGGTTTTTCTTGAAATCTGCTTTTGCTCTCCTTCTCTATCACCTACTCCAGACCACGAGCAGCACTGAGAACCTGAGAGTAAGTCCTCAATTGTTGTTTGATCAAAAATTTCTGAATGTCCATCCTTAGTCCCCTGCTGGAATCAATTAACTCGGTCTTCTTCCCTGCTATCATGTATGGAGCGAAACGAATCAGCCTCAAGATCTCTGCAGCGTGCTCATCCACCGTCCGACTCCGTGTCGTAAGTTGATGAATTGTTACTCCATCTCCTTCCTAGCAGTTTTGGGGAAGAATCTCTTATGGAAGCTCTCAGAGAATCTTTCTCATGTGATAGGCTTCTCTAATCGTTCCTCCTCAGCGAGCTACCATGTTCAAGCCATATCAGCCAGTTGGACCTTGACTACCTCCACTTGATCTTCCGTGAAAAACACGAGCTGCATTCAAGAGATTGGTCATATCAATCAACCATTGCTCTGCGTCCAACGGCTTTTCTGTACCGGCAAAAGTAGCTGGCTGCAACATCCTGATGTCTAAAATGTTCCCGGGTGTTGGTCCCGAGGAGCCGTAGACCTCTCCATGGTCATCGTGGCTGTCTGTTGTGCTGCCATCAATCCATCTCGAAGAAGTGATGTTTGTTGCTGCTGCGATTCTATATGTCGCGGAATACATCCATCACATTGGTGGCATCTTCACGAGCAGCGATGTGGGTGGAGGGAGGTTCGTTTGAGCCATAACTCTGAAAATAAAATTAAAATAATGATTTAAAAATATGGTAGACATACTTGTACTTGTAGCTAGATTATTAAATCTTATATTGTCGGTAAAATCCCGACTATTGTATAATTATACACTCGAATAACCTGGCTCTGATACCAAAGAAACCCTGTCATGCCCCGCAACCATAGTACATATAAAAAAGGTACTTGACGAGAGCCGGCGACGTATTATTCAACAAATACATTAAGCCTCAATACATTAAAACAAATAACAAAGTCTTCAATTATTCCAGCTTAAAAGAAATCAAGTACATAATGTCACCAAAGATTTCACTTATTACAACATAATAGAAAGTAGAAAAATAGAACCATAAAAGTTTATCACATAATGAGAATGCTAACTGCCTACTAGAGATCTGCGATATGCTCGAAATACTCTGATCCTATAGAATCTCTGGATCAAGACCTGAGCAAACAAACACAGGGTCATCAATAGCGATCTAAGTAAGTGATAAAATGACAGATATAAAGAAATATGCAAAAATAATAGCAATATGCATAGTTAAGTATAGTTTATCATACTAATAGTTAGTATATTAGAATTATATTGAAGCACGGTCATATATGCTACATAACCATTTATATAATATAATCTGTCTAGTATAAAGTCATGTTGTCAAATTGCTTGTATATGTCTACGTTTAAAACTAATTGAAAACAGTAATTTGTGTTTTAGGTGGGTTCCGTAGATACACGGAACCACGGCTCAATCACCTGACACTGAATCAGATCCTACCGCTAGGTAGTCAATAACAATACAATAACAATGGAATAATACGGGATGTCAGTCATCCCCAGGAACCTTGCAGTGGAATCGTCTTTCGGCTGTACAACCTATATCCTAAATCCACCCAAAATACTAACACCATCTCTTTTATCAATTTTCTCATCCCCAAGTGTAAGTTTTCTAATGATTATATCACCTAAGTTACTGGATATGAACAATAACAATAATAATGGCTATGTGACAATAAAACAAAATCTTCTCAGTGACTATGGTAACAGGATCCCTTTATTCAATGTTCTTATGATCCAATACAATATGCCAATTCTACTATAAAGTCAATATATAATATAAGAATCCAGTATCACATTCCTTTTCTGCAATTTCAACGATTTAAGTACTTTTAAATATTTTTCAATAAATGACAATTTCACAATTTTAATAATTTCTACTTCTATTAAATAATTCAAATGAATTCTAATCAAGAGGAAATTAGTGATTTCAGAAAAATAAATTATCTTTTTATACAACACCAATTTTCTATAATCATACAAATTTCTAAATAATTTCTAAACTCTAGAAAAATTCAACAATCAATTTACTAAATTAACCATTCAATAATAGCAACAAATAGACATCCCAAAAAAATAAAATGATGCATATAAAGTGAGTAAAAGAACACTCACCTGGGCTTATCGCGAGTCCAAGTACCAATTTTTGTAATTCGAAGAAATCTAAATTAAATGCATTCAAATTAGAAATTTATCGAACTTTTCATAAGATATCTATTCGAGATTATATAATGTTTAAATTAAAAATGGATAGTCCAGATCTAAGAATAAGCTTGTATGATAATGCACTAAGTTTATAGAATATATTTAGATTTTATTTGTTGATTTTTGTTGGGTTTAAATGATTAAGAGAACATGAAAATTTTTTAAACGGGTCTGAATGTTGCAATAGCGGGTTTTAAGTTTAAATAAAGTGATTCAGTTCATATGATATGTAAATAATATCAAAATTTTACAGTAGATTATAGGAGTCATCTAAATTTTTATTCCTATTTTTATTTATTTTTGTGAAATTTTTTTTAATCAATTTCATTGTTTATCAACAAGTTAGGGATCTGTTTTTGCATTCGGGTCGGGTTCAGACAGATAAGAATTCAAAAATCAGTCGGCTGGACTGATTATGGGCCTGACTAGATTGGGCTTCAGAAAACTTAAAATTCTTTTTTTTTGTGTGGGTTCATTGGCCCACAACCAAGCCCGGGTGCTATCTGCACTCGGGCCAAAAAGATAGCACCCGAGCCACAAAAAAAAATTTCTCTTTCTTTCTGCCTGGCCAGTGGCGACCCCGGGCCACTGGGCCTGGCCTTACCTGGGTGCGGGTCTGCACCCGGGTCGGACACAGCCCGGCTACACAAACTCCTTGCGGGTCTGTGCAGCTGAGTTGCTCTCAGCCAATGGCCGAGTGCAGACAGCCTTAAAAAAAATTTTTATTCCAGCAATTTTGTTTAAAAAGATTACTATAATTTAATTAGTATATTGATATATTACCCTATACATTTTATTTAGATCAATGGGTATGGTTCTTGATGAAAAAATAGGTTCATGGAAAGGAAAAATCCAACATATTATTTCAATTTAAAAAAATTGTAATTCAAACAATTTATTTTATCTAGATCATAGGGATTCTATCTTAATAAATCTTAATTCATATAAATTATTTTATCTAATCTTTTAATGAGATTAAAGTTTCATGTAAAGGAAAAATTAGACATGATATTTTAAAATTCTTAATTCATATAATCTACTTTATCAAACATCATGGTTGAGATTACAATTCCATAAAGGAGATTTTTTTTTAAAAACATGATATCTCAAAAGTTTCTTAACAAAATCATGTTATTAATTAGGTGAGATTCTGTATGGGAATTCATAAAAAGAATTAACAGTATAAAATTTGCTAGTTATTAATTACTTACTTGGATTGATCCCGTAACCTGCTCCTCAGTCTCCGCGCTCTAAGCACGTTCCCCAATCACGTTGGTTTCAAGGAGGGATGTGAGGAAATTTGGATTTGAGATCTGAGTTCTTTCTTTCTGTCTTTCTTTCTTTTTGTTTTTCTTAAGAGGAATTTTTAGCATGAAGATTTTAACAGAAGAATAGGCTATTAAGATAAAAAATAATAAGAATCTCATGAGATTTTTCAGATGAAATTTGAAATTTGAATTTGACTTTATCTTTGTTTAAATAAATTAAATCACCTACATAATCACACGCCAATGTGACATTATGGTTTTGATATTGAGATTTTGGTATAAGAGAATATGAGTTTGAATCCTGACATAAACAAGTTAAGCACACAAATATATTTTATTATTATTACTATTTTTTAAAATTATTTTATTTTATTTTATTTTATTTAGATATTGCACAACAAGAGTATTACAGTCGAGTCGGGCCCGAGATGAGTCAAGACACAAGACAAAATAACCGGACTATAAATTTCAGGTTAGACACAGCTCAGAGTACTGTTTTCTTCATCCATGTACCAAAAAATTTCATGACCAGTTCACCGTGCCCCCGATTGGCTCCGGACCGAGCAAGCCCCCGACCCACCACGGGTCTACAGGAAGCATCAAAATTCAGCTTGAGTGTAAGAGGAGGAGGAGGAGGAGGAGGAGGAGGACGACGAGTACATAACATTCTTGTTATTCTGAACTTTCTTATGATAAATTGGAACTGTTCAAGCACCTTGCGCTGCCAATCACTGCCATGACCAAGACTTTGTTGATGACCTCTCGGAGTTTATATTACTGTCAAAACCTGACTACTTTCCCTTGTTCCTTCACCTAATATGTGATCCTCATGAATTTGTCAAACTTCTTCTCTGTTGACTTCCCTTATCATTGCCAGCATGTTTGTACCAAGGAACATGCAAGCAACTTCTAAAATGGAACAGTTCAAGGTTTCGAAGGACATGCATACTTTGAACTATCTTTCCATATAAAATAATATCTATGTGGTCAGCTAAAGATTAATATCTTATTTCACAGCATGATTATTATAGAATTTATCTCATTCACAATATGTAGGGAAATGCATCCGTTTAAGTTGAGAAAGGAAAATATATATGCACCCCTTCTTCCTAGATTATTTACTAATATATATATATACGCTCCAAATCTTTCATGATCAGAAATTTTTCCTAGACTATCATATTTAGATTAAGAAATAGACTCTCAAACCCCACAAAACTTATTTAATAGGAATATAGGTAATCTAGATTAATTTGTCAACTTAAAAATAAGACAATAATAAAGATATTAAGGGATGTTCACAAGAATAAATACATGGGTGTATGTGTGTGTGTGTGTGTGAAAGCAAATAAATAGCAAAGAAGGGGGTATATGTTAAATTTCCAAAGAAAAGAAATGAAACACTGGTGCGTTGCTCTTTGATTACGACGTATAAGAAGAATTATGTGATGACAGCTTGATCAAATCTGAATGATAATGGTGATGACAATGACATCGTAGAGAGAGATTATGTCAAACAAACGAATGGTTCTCTTTTTGCAAGGGGAATTAACAGTTAGCAGCTCAAGAAGAAGATGAGACAGAGACCCAGCACCCACCACCACCATCCAAGATCCATGTGCAGAGTCAACCATTAAGCTGCAGCAAGCTAGCTGGAGAGAGGAAGAGGATTCCATGGTTTTGACTATGTGAGTATAAAACTGAAAGGAGAATAGAGACGTGGATGTGTTTGGTGATGGAATAAGGAATCTCCAGATTTAGTTGCCCATTTCGATCCAAGACCCAAACAAATTTTCATTTTACTCAAATGGTTTGACGAAATCATACTCAAGTGGTTAAAGTAATTCCAGCAGGTTGATTCTTGTGGAAACTACTCATCTTGTTCTTCTTGTTAGAAATATAAAATCACCTGAATTATATATTATATATATATATATATATATATATATATATATATATATATATATATATATGGGCTTACTGTACCTCAGCCCGCGGGCTGAGAGAGTTTTCTCAGCCTGCGGGCGTGGCAACATCACCGCCCCACATCTGTAATAATTTTGGCGGGCAAAATCCTGTAAAATCCCGCCCAATTTAATGCTGTTTGACACGGAGAGGGGTTGGCTGGTGTAACGCTTCCTGGAATCAGATGGAAAAGATTACAGCCGGCTTAATCTTCCGGTTACAAGGGAGGGGGAATATTGAGACTTGAATTCCCCCTTTGTTAGTGCTGGGTTCTTCGTGTGGCGGTGGAGAGTGAATCTTGTTCTCCGTTGACCGGATGACTGTTCGGACCGTCGGGGATCTTCTCTTCGGTCGGTAGAGGGAGTAACTCAGCTCCGTCTACCGAAACTCTAGAGGAGGAGGTAGGCGAAGAGCGGCTAGTACTCAGTAAGCTCGCTGAAGGGTTTTCTCTCTCTTTGTCGTTGATCTCTCCTTTGATTGTCGTTTTTTTCCTTCTCGTCGTCAATTGTCCTCTCCCTTCAATAGTGACGGGACTATTTATAGGGTTTTTTAGGGGGTGATCGTGCCCCCTAAAAGTGCTCCACGATGAGGGCCAACTTTCCCGCTATATGGGCGGCGGATGGCGCCATAATCGGGGTAGTTGCAACCGAGACGTGGGTGTCGAGCCGACGCGTCTTGATGCTGAGGCGCGGGCTTCGGGCTGACGCGCCTTGATGCTGAGACGCGGGCTTCGGGGTGACGCGCCTTGATGCTGAGACGCGAGCTTCGGGCTGACGCGCCTTGATGCTGAGACGCGGGCTTCGGGCTGACGCGCCTTGATGCTGAGACGCGGGTTCGGGCTGACGCGCCTTGATGCTGAGACGCGGGCTATCTCTCGCATCTTGATTGTCACATTTAGCCTTGCGCCTGGATCTTGGATCTCTGTGTTTTGGTGGCTTGTCTTGATGATTTTTAGACAGCCTACAGAACCCCCTCCAAAGTTTTTGACATTCCGCAGTTAACTGGACGGATTTCGAAATACTTTGGACTCTAGCTGAGTTCGCCTTCATGACTAGACTGTTGATGCTTCGGGTTTGATCTTATCTGGAGTTTCGTGAGTGTACTGTTGAACTCTTTGAAGCTCCCAGAGTTGATCATGTGAGTGTTTAGATGCACAGTCTAAACCTCTCCGATTGCTTTTAGTCTGTCATTGGCGCGCTTTAAGCCAGGAGTGGTTGGTCGTCTGCTTGCGTCAGTGTACTGTTGAACTGATTTTGCAGAAGCAGGAGGCCAAACGCAGGTTCTTTTTCAAAAAGCAGAGATGGTACTGCTGTAAAGGCGCGATTTCTGTAATCGTGCGTCCTTTTGCACTGGAGACGCGACTGATTTTCAGAAGGTAGACGCGATACTTGGCCAGACTGAAAGGACGCGAATTTCTTAGAGAGACGCGACCTTCCAAATGCATTCATGGAGAGGCTGACGTGGCATGTCCATCGAGGAGGTGCGTTCTTTGGGCGCAAATTCTGTGCCATGTCATGATTACGCCGCCAGCTGGCCTAGGGAACCGGCGAAATTTCGCCTTTTGGCGCGCGGATTTCCTGGTTCATTAAATGAACTGCTCCACGTGTCGACTGCTGACTCGTGGCGGGGTTGCGACACATGATCTTCTCCGTTCAGAAACGATTTGGTTACACGCGTCAAGCGGTGACTCGCTGCAGCGTCTACCGGGCCACGCGCCGCGTATCTTCGTGAATCCCTGTGCCTATAAAAGGCAACAGTTGGAGAGATGCATCTTCTTCTCCGAACGCACTTGCTGAGAAAAAAGAATTTCCTTCTCTGTTCATCTTCGAACTTGTTCATCTCCTTGCTCGGATTTCTGAACATCAATGGCACCCAAGGCTAAGCCAAACTGCATCGTCCTCAAAGGCGACCGTCGCCGAGTCCCAGAGGGGCGGCTCCTCCTCTGCACAGGGGCGTCGTTCTCCCAGGTCTCCAAGGTAAAGGCCTCTTAGGCGGAAGTTTCGCCATTTAAAGAAAGTTCAAAGACTTTTAAGAACCCTTAAACGTGATTTTCAGATCGTGTTTGATTCCCAGACGCAGTCTTTGGGATGATAACCTAGGCGCGGGTTTGGACCCTCGCGCGCTTGAGTCCTGTGCTTCAGATTCTTCACTTAGAATATTTTCTATTTGTGAAGGGTTCAGACGCGGACTTAGTTTACAGAACGCGGATTTGATCCTTGCGTTCTGTTTCATCAGCTGCTGATTTTGATGAATCTGGCACCCGAGTCCAAGTACTTCGACGTCTGGGGATGTGAAAGGAAGGGGGTTACCCTCTTAACTTCTGGCGATTATGGTAGTGGAAAGGTTAAGGTGGATAACTCCCTTCTTTTCGCACCCCAGAAGTGACATCAAGGAGAATGTTGTGGAGACGCCGATCCCATAGGTCTGGACGCGGGATTTGATAATTCCTGCGTCCAGTACCTCTTCTGCGTGGATGCGCAGGTCTGGACGCGGATTTTATAACTCCTGCGTCCAGTGTCTCTTCTGCGTGGATGCGCAGGTCTGGACGCGAATTTGATAATTCCCGCGTCCAGTGTCTCTTCTGCGTTCGGATTATGAACACTTAGCATTTTTTTTTTTCTATGCTTTTGATAGAGTATCTAACTAAGTGTCTTTTCTTTTTGCAGCGCCACGCCCTGCTACTTCGCTCGCCAAGAAGTGCCACTTTGGTCATGTAGGTGGTGCTGACCGGGATTTGATTTTTGTATTGCAAAGGACTGTTCCTGTGACTGCTGACAAATCACCGGATCGTAGAGAGAGGCTCTCAAATGTTGACATGAGGACTCTTCGGGTGCTCATGACTAACGCAGCATTTGCAACGGATGCTGGTATCAAACTGGAGAAGCCTGCCTTCTTCTTCGGAGATCGTATCCACGATGGCGGCCATCGCGTATATGACGGGACTTACAAATGGCTCCGCCAGATAAAGGGTGGAAGATTCTTTCTTCCAGACATGGAGAGGATGTTCCCGCTGTCCTACTTCCAGCATATGTCCGTCCCTAGGAAGATGGAATGGGACCTTGCTCGATATGTTCCCGAGGTCACTCTCGGTGATTTGGGCTCCCACAAAGTATACCGTCATGATAGCCATGACAGGTCAGTTATCGGCCTTTTCCCTGGGTCGCGCAGGACTGAGGTTCCAGCTGGGGAGATACCACAACTTGGCACTACCTTCCTCAACGCCTTCATGGAGGCGGAGGGTGACTACCCGGTTGGGTTCCGTGCGCCGGGGTGGGTCCGTTCCACGGAGAACTATTGGTGGGGCAGGATGGTCGGCTTTGTCCTTACCGAGCTCGGGCAGAGCCACCAGCGACAAGGGTGGAGCCACCAGCCAGGAGGTCTAAACAGTTGGCGAGCAAGCGTCATCGACGCTCTGCTTCTATCGCTGAGCCTGCCCCAAAGAAGGCTCGGAGGGATTTGACGGCTGAAGTCTCTCAATCCAGAGACATCTCTGCTGGAGTCGAGGCTCCTCCTGAAGACGTCCCTGTTAGGGTTGAGGAACCGTCGGAAGATGAAGATTTCCCCACCCTAGTCCGTGCTCCTAGGTCGCGCAGCAGACCGTGGAGGAAGGGGAGCTTGTTGAAGAGTCCACCGCCGCCGAAGATGACGAGTCACTGGAGGTTGACATAATGACTGGAGGGGATGTTGAGATTGCAGGCCTCTCAGCGCAACCCGAGCCTTTTTCTGCTCGTGATGGGAGAGACGAGGCACAGCAGCCGGGGTCTCCTAGCATCTGCATTTCCAGTCTTAGGGCAGTCGACCCTAGTCCTACCACTGGGGTGATTGGAGGTAAGGCTCCTGTTGCGGAGCTTCCTCGCGTTGCGCTGTCGTCTTCTTCGTTATCGGGGGAAAGCGACTTCGAAGATGAGACCGACTATGGCGATGAACCCGCTCTTCCTGATCAGAGCAAATTCTTCCACATCTCGGAGGAGGAAATACATGAGGGTGAGCCATCGACTGCACCATCGCTGGCGATTATCCCTACTGAAGGTATTCTTTCCATCTTCTGTCTAATTCCTCTTTGCATATTGAAGAGGATGTTCTAACATTCTTCTTTTATGCTGCAGGGCCAACTGAAGATGCTGAGGCTACCACCTCCTCGCGTATCGAGGAGATGGTGAAAGAGTTGACCCGGCCCGAGGGGATTGAGGTCTCGGCTGCTGGGATACCCTCAAAGGGGGCAGCTGTTGAAACTGGGGAGCCTTCCACTCTGGCAGAAGAGGAAGTAACCACTGAGGCTGAGGAGGCTCTCACTCTGCCTGGCGAGGAGGTTACTGCCGAAGCCAAGGAGACTTCCGCTCCGCAGGATTTGACGTCTCCGGACCTCCAACCTGGTAAGGCAGCTCTGATGCTTTAAATGTTTAGCTCTTCTATCATTGTGGCTAACATCGCGATAACTTGCAGAGAGGACTGAGGGGGTTCAGGTGGAGGGTCCGATGGTTGGTACCCTTCCAGAAGGCCATACAGCTCAGGTCTCGGTGGAGGTTTCTGAGGAGGTCGTGCTTACTACTCCCTCATTGGTCGTGGAGGCTCCTGCAGAGGTAGTACCTCCGGAAGCGTCAGCGGCCGATCCAGCTCTGGTTGTCTCGACGGCCAGCACGACTCTTGTGCGAGAAGATCCGCCTTATATCCCCTATCCTGTGACAGAAAAGGGGTCGGGAAGCTTCCTAGGTGGTGAAGATATGGGGGAACTGGCACGTCAGATGGTGCAGCAATTCTTCGCTTCGATGGGATCATGTATTGATCTCATCTTACGTGGAAACAGCTCGTTCCAATTTGCCCAGACGCTTCTTAAAAATCTGGTCGTGAACGTCGAATTAACCGGAGGCCCTTCACTTGCCAAGGCGTGTCTACGGGTGGTAGAGCAACTGGGAGACTACCTGCAGGAGCTGGAGTCTTTGGAAGATGCTGGCTCTTTTAGTGAGGCCCAGGCCACCCTGACTAGGCTCCTAGCTGCTCAAGAACGAGAGCGACAGGAAGCGGAGGCACAAATCGCTGCAGAGATCCGCAATCTCGAATATTCCCAGGCTGAATGTCAGAAACTAGCTGGCGATTCAAGGGAATCCGAGCTTGTCATGCAGAGCACAGAGCAAGTCATCATCAGGGCCCGGGACACCATTGCCAAGGCAGAAGTGGTGCTTGCGCTCAATGAGGAAAAGCTTGCTATCATCAAGAAGCAGCTAGAGGAGCAACAAGCTGCTAGGGCGCGAGCTGAAGAGAGTCTGTCTCTACATTCTTCCAGGGTGGAATCTCTGCGAGCGCAGTTGGCCGCAAGAAATTTCTTATCCGAAGAGGAGCTGCGGGACCGGGCCATTATGAAAGCTGAAAGGACGCGCCAACACGAGATTCACCGCCTTAGGGAACAAATCCGTACCTTGGCGAACCAAGACATTTAGCCTTCTTTTCTTTTCTCCCTTTTTTGTAAAGAAGAGGACACTCTGTTTAGAGTGTTTGTATCCACTTTTACTGTTTATAATAAAAGTTTGAAAAATTTTGCTCCATCTTCTTTGCTCAGCTGTAGGCGAATCCAACTCCTTGGTAACTGGCACTTAGGTAAGACTAAGTTCTGTTAATGAAACGCGGCCTTGACGCGACATTGATCCATAAAGTGAGACGCGGTCGTCAGTCCACAAGAACTTAGATTTGCTAAGTCCTTTTGATGAGACGCAGCATTGATCCATAAAGTGAGACGCGGTCGTCAGTCCACAGAGTGAGACGCAGCGTCAATCACAGGGTGAAACGCGGTCTTCTTGATGAGACGCAGCATTGATCCATAAAGTGAGACGCGGTCGTCAGTCTATGGAGTGAGACGCAGCGTCAATCACAGGGTGAAACGCGGCTCTGTATAACGCGAATCTGTCTTGCTAAGAAAGACGCGGATCGATCAGACACGGGATACGCAACCTCGAGCGACTTTCCCATCTGCGTTCAGTGCAGCATGACTTAAAAAGATTTTTAGGAGATCTTTGAACGTCAAGTCTTCACCGTCGATTGGGGTTCCGGGTCATCCGTTGCTTCCCAAGACAGTTATCCACGCGTCAGCCTCTTATTGGGTTCAGGCGTTAATGCTCTTGCATGCAGAACCGACGCTGGCGGTTGAAAACCGGCGCATTTCGACGGTTTCCAAAGCAGCGTTCCACGCGTCCGTTTTTGATTGGGCTTTGACAGTTGTGCGCGACGGTTCCGATTGATGCCCCATTAATGACAGTTATTAGGGACTGCCTATAAATAGAGTGCACCTTCTCCCTCTCCAATAATCCAATCTTAGACTGTTTTCATTTGTTTTGCCCTGAGAGAAGTCTCGCCTTGGATTATCTTTCAGAGAACCGTCTTCATGGATGAAGGTGATCCCATGGATGAAGATAACCCAGAGCTCTCATGCCTCTGTTTGGTCTCTTCAGAAGGAATCCTCTCTCATGTCATCCTGCGCACCCGCGTTTGGATGCAAAAAGAGGTCAACTCTGGACAGAGGTTTCTGCTGGTATGTCACCCCGATGATGTCCATAGCCTGTATTTTGGCATAGGCATCTGAATGAAATTCTGGTGCATTCCTATTCTGGAATTTGTGCTGGTGACTTGAACTTTTCTGAACGCGGGCTCTTGACGCTGGCTTTGCTCATGGCTATTGCCTTGGCGCGTTCAGACCTGAATCTTGCAACTCCTGTTCACCCAACAGAGAGATGGCAATTTTCAGCGTTTGAAGTTTTTCGCGTCTAATATATTAGACGCGGGTGCAAACTGAGACCGCGTTTGAATCCTGTGCGTGGCACAGTTTTGACTCGCGTCTGTTTCTGCCGACGCGGTGGTTTGACCGTGCGGGTTGTTCCCGCGTCTGAAGTCTTCAATGACTGCCGCGTCTGTTACTTAGTTTTTAAAGTATACTAAGTTCCAGATTTTTTGATTCTCTTATTTGTTCTTTTGCAGGTTCGCTGGTCTCCTGGAAGAGTGCTTCAACCAGCGAGCTTGCTCAATGTTCGTTTGTAAGAGAGTAAATTATGGTCCTCGTCGTTTGTAAGAGAGTAAATTATATCTCTGACGAGGACCCAAATCTCGCCAAGGTCTCTTCAGATCTCCTGCACCACTCTTGCCTAACGGCAAAAGATGGTCAGGTCAAGTATGACGGCGAGGAGGTTCCAGCGGTTGTGGTGGCGGAGAGGATCCTCTTCCTCTCCCATCCCAGAAGTAACATCAAGGACAGTCCATGTCCTTTGGATGGCCTGCGGGGGAAAGATCAACTCTTGAACGAAGGGTTGCAGGCTCTTCTGTTGTCGCTGGACCTCAAGAACACCATTGCTCTTGGCTTAGTCAGCTAGGGCGCTTTCGAAGTTGGCGTCGTGCATCAAAGTGCAACCGTTCCAACAGTCGCCACTTCTTCAGACATCATGCACTTAGGATCAGATGCGGCTTCAAGGAGTGAGTACGGCCTCAAAGAGAGAGAGGGACTTCTTTGTACTCCTTAATTGTAACACTCAATCTTATTGTATAAGAGAGCGTTTTGTATCACTTTCATGTGTTTGGATATGAATAAAAGTGACACTTTTCTTTTTGCCTCTTTCTGTTGTCTTGAATGTTTTGTTTTAGAAGCAAAAGAATGATTTTGGTGGACCCGCCACTTTATAAAAGAAAGTGACAGGGGGAATGCGTACTCCCAGAGAAGGTGAACTTTTGTCAAGTGTCTAGGATTGACTTGATTCAAGGTCAGCTGGGGAATTTGATAAAACATTGTCAGCGGTGTAATGTTAACCTAACAATGTCTTTAGGTGGACCTGTTATTCTGTTGAAGAGAATAACAAGTGAAACTAGACCCACGAGGAATCTAGTAAAGCTTTTACCGTTAGAGGTGTGATATTAACTTAACGGGTTGGAGATAGTCTTGTCAGAAGTGTGGTGTTAACTCGACAAGGATGTGAGTCAGAGGTGTGATATTAACTTAACTCAGAATGTCACTGTCATAGGTGTAATGTTTAACTTAACAGTGAGGTAATGCTAGAGGTGTGATGTTGAACTTAGCATTGGTCATCTTGACTTAGACGAAGAAGTCGAGGAAAGGTCATGGCCATAGGTGTATTGTTGAACTTAGCGATGACTCGGATGCTAGAAGTGTAGTGTTAACTTGGCATCGTCCATTTCAGCTTCGATACGGAAGTCTGAAGAAAGGTGACTATCAGAGGTGTAATATTAACTTACAGGCACTCGATGTACTGCTTAGAGGTGTAATGTTAACTTAAACAGTAATTTGTCAGAGGTGTAATGTTAACTTGACAAGAATTGGCTCGTGATAAGAGCAATTTGAGGACCTGTCATTCTATTGATGAGAATTGACAAGTGGAATTTGAAATGCCAGAGGTATAGTGTTAACTTGGCAAATTTGAGAGTCTGTTACTCTATGCAGAGTTAACAAGCAAAGTTTATACCCGGCAAAGGGTATTCATTACCAGAGGTATAGTGTTAACGTAGTAATGATTGCACTTTGTGGTCCTACCATTCTATGGATGAGAATTGGTAAGGGACTTTTGGAGGAAAGAGTGGACTCGAGTCCACTTAGGATTTTTAGCAAACCCTCAGCTATCAACGGGTTTGACATGCCTTTACCAACTACCGTTTAAGTTGGGCTAGCCATGCTATTCCCCTCAGCATGATGAGTTGTCGAGGACTTATGTTGGGCTTAAAGGCCAACATTTTCCTCTATCCTTAGCCGTCGAGGGCGTCGGATCAAATGGGAACGTGTCCCTTAGGATTTTTAGCAAATCCTCAGCTGTCAACGGGTTTGACATGCCTTTACCAACTACCGTTTGAGTTGGGCTAGCCATGCTATTCCCCTCAGCATGGTGAGTTGTCGAGGACTTATGTTGGGCTTAAAGGCCAACGTTTTCCTCTATCCTTAGCCGTCGAGGGCGTCGGATGTTTGATCAGAGGTGTATTTTTAACTTGATCGGAAGAAGGGTACTATTAAGGATAGTACTTCTTTAAGAATTTGCCATTGATCGGCATCATGAGTGTATCACCATTTGAAGTTATGAGGCGATATGATCCATTCGAGTAGACTGACTCTACCACAAATGGTCCCTCCCATTTGGGCTGAAATTTTCCTTTTGTCTTGTGCGTCATGACCATGGGTCTTCGGACAGCTAAGACAAGGTCGCCTTTCTTGAAAGTTCGCGCTTTGACTTTCTTGTTGAAGGCTCTGGTGATACGAGCTTGGTAAAGCTCGATTTGTTGTTGGGCCTGCAAACGCTTGTCGTCTAAGGCTTCCAACTCCTGGAGTCGCTGCTGATGCTTCTCCTCAGTTGTCATTTCCGCTGTCAAGGCGACGCGTAGAGAGGGAATTTGTATTTCCAATGGAAGGACGGCTTCGCATCCGTATACCAAGGAAAATGGCGTGGCTTTAGTTGGGGTTCGCACCGTTGTGCGGTAGGCCCATAAGCATTCACCCAGCTTGTCGTCCCAGTCTCGTTGACTTTTCGAGACGAACTTTTTGAGAAGCTTGCCAATAGTCTTGTTGAAGGCTTCTGCAAGACCGTTAGCAGCAGGATAGTATGCCGTTGAGGACACGCTCTGGATTCTGAACTTCGCGCAGAATCTCTGGAAGGCCTGGCTGATGAACTGGGGTCCATTGTCATGGATGATACGCCGAGGCACACCGAAGCGGTAAATAACGTGATATTTCACGAACTTGATCACGTTAGAAGATTTCACCTCTTTCAAAGGGATAGCTTCGGCCCACTTAGAGAAGTAATCGGTTATCGCTAGAATGAACCGATGTCCTTTCGATGATGGTGGGCTGATAGGGCCAACTACGTCCATCCCCCACATTTCAAACGGCAAGTAGAGGTCGTTGAGTGGAGGTACCCTGGTGCTTGATGGATGAAATCGCCGTGTATTTGGCAGGCGTAACATCTCTTAGCATAAGCGACAGCATCGGCAATCATCTTGGGCCAATAGTAACCCATCCTTTGGAGTCGATGTGCCAATTTCGGGCCAGGTTGATGAGCTCCACAAGTACCATCGTGGGCTTCTTTCAATACTCCTTGGGCTTCTTTTGATGAGAGGCATCGGAGCAGGATCCCGTCATGCGATCGACGATACAATGTTCGCGAAATCGCATTATAGTAGAATTTGGGGGCTTTCCTCCGAATGGCGGCCGCCTCCTTGGTGTCTTCGGGCAGAATGCCGTATAAGACAAAATCAATGTAGGGGAATCGCCAGTCTTTAAGCCCTGAAGCGGTCGACACTTCAAGTGTTTCCTTGTCGTGATGGTCTCCCGTTGACCCTGGACAGTCCCCGAGGGGAATTTTTGGACAGTATAGGTCGTGGCTATAGACGAATACTTTCTCCATTGCTCCAGCTGGAAAAGCTAAGGAAGCAGCGAGGGATGCGAGTGCATCCGCATGTGCATTTTGCCTGCGCGGTACATGGTCGATGTAGAAGTTTGAAAACCTTTCGGCCATGTGAATTGTCGCGTTGTAGTAGGGTACTAGATCTTCATGTCTGGCCTCGTACTCTCCGCGAACTTGGCTGACGATGAGTTTAGAGTCACCGTAAGCCTCGAGATTTTTAACGCCAATCTCATCGGCGAATTGCATCCCAATCAAAAGAGCGTTGTATTCCGCCACATTGTTGGAGCAGGGCTCGGTTAACGAGATAGCTCGGGGAATCACATAATTTTGTGGGGAGACGAGTACTACTCCTACCCCCGCTACTATGTGTCCCTTCGGGCTTGTCCTTGATGCACCGTCGAAGAAAAGTTGCCATACTTGACTTTCGAACGATGTCTGAGTCAGGTAGACTTCGGCGGCCTCATCTGGGAGATCCTCATAGAGTTTGGCTGCCCTGGATCTGGGTGCTCAGCTAGGAAGTCCGCCACCGCTTGTCCTTTAATGGCCTTCTGGGGTAAAAAGTGCATCTCATATTGGGATAACAATATAGCCCATTTTGCCAGCCGGCCATTTAGTGAAGAAGGCTTTGTCATAAGTAACCTCAGAGGGTTGACTTTTGATATGACATTTATAGTCTGGCCTACCAGATAGTGTCGCATTTTCTGAATGGCGAACACTAGTGCCAAACATTCCTTCTCGATCGGGTTGTACCGATGTTCGGCTCCGATCATTGTTCTACTCAGATAGTAGATTGCCTGTTCTCGTCCTTGTTCATCATTTTGAGCTAGTAGAGCTCCCAGGGAATGATCCATTGCTCGGACGTACACCAGGAAAGGCTTTCCGGACACCGGAGCTGCAAGGACTGGTGGTTGGGTGAGGTAGTGTTTGATCTCCTCAAATGCTTTTGACAAGCGTCGTCCCAAATGAATGAAACACCCTTTTTCATCAGCTTGGCGAAGGGTTGGCATCTCCCGGAAAGGTTTGATATGAACCTGCGGATGTACGCCAATCGTCCTTGTAATCCCCTGAGCTCCTTGAGGCTTCTGGGGGGTTGCATCTCTTGGATAGCGCGGATTTTCTCTGGATCCAAATAGATTCCTTTGGAAGTCACAACAAATCCTAGGAATTTGCCACTGGCTACCCCCAGGAAGGATTTGGTGGGGTTCATCTTTAATTGATGAGCCCGCATGATGTCGAAGACCACCTTCAGGTCTGCTATGTGATCACCTTTAGTGCGACTCTTCACCGCGATGTCATCGACATAGCATTCCACCGTTTTCCGCATTTGCTGATGGAAAATGGCGTTCATGGCCCTTTGGTATGTTGCCCCTGCATTTTTCAGTCCGAAGGGCATGACGGTGTAACAATATACCCCTAGAGGAGTCCTGAAGGAGGTATGCTTTTCGTCATCGGGATACATCTTGATTTGATTGTATCCTGAGAACCCGTCCATAAAGGACATTCGCTCGAATCCACAAGTATTGTCAATCATGACATCTGTGATTGGCAATGGGAATTCGTCTTTGGGGCAGGCCTCGTTTAGATCACGGAAGTCGATACAGATCCGGATCTTCCCGTTCTTCTTGGCGACGGGGACGATGTTGGCTACCCAGTCGGGATGTTGTTCTTCCTGGATGAAGCCAGAATCGATAAGCTTTCTGACTTCTGATTGAATTGCCTCCATTATTTCGGGACGGAACCGTCGCTGCTGTTGTTTGACAGGTTTTACATCCGGATTGATGTTGAGGCGGTGCATAGCCACTTGAGAATCAAGTCCAGGCATGTCCTCGTAATTCCAGGCGAAGACGTCTATATACTCTTGTACAAGAGATATAAGATCCTTCTTCTCTGGAGGCGACAGGCCGTCACTTATGAAGATGGGCTTGGGGTTGGTCTCATCTCCTAGGTTGATCTGAACAACCTTGTCATCTGTAGGTGGCTCACGCTGTTCAAAGCGGATATCCCAAAGAGCATTCAAATGTTTGATCCAAGGATCTGTATCAGGTTGGATCATTTCTTCAACTTCATCTTCCAGATGGCCTGTTGAAACCATGTTTACTGAAAGCCCTTTGAAGATGTTGCCGACACTGACATCCGACTCCCATGATGACGTGTCTGAAGAGCAATTGTTGCTCGACGATTCTTGGATCAGAGGCTGATGGGACCGAGTTGATACATAGCCCAACCCCCTGCGCGTCCGATGATAATAATCGGGGGCCTTCCCTTTTGGCACAAAGGATCGAAGTAGCGTCCTCCTTCCTTTGCCGAAGTTCAACCCGGGCTTGTTGGTTATATCGTACCCCATTTGCTTCATCATTCTGAGTGCCTTCGATTCATAATGGTCGAGCTGAGGGGATTCCTCCTCGCTTTCTGATTCTTCACGGGGCATTGGTTCAGACGAGATTCGCCCAAAAAGTATTGGTCTTTGCCTTTTCGTCTTGCCGGAACCAAGAATATAGACTCCTGCGCGTCTCCATTATCCTGGTACGTCCCGAAAGATGATTTTACTGGTACATGCAATGATGTCAAAGCATCCATTGCCGACCAAATGTCATCGTCTACGTCGGTAGTAGTATCCGACGGTATAGAATCGGATGCACACGCAGAAAAATATTCAAAGTCTAGATTCTCATTAATATACCAACCGCCTGCATCGTCGGTGGTATTATCAACATCGAGCTTATTAGTGCTCTTTACAAGTGGTTTTAACTCCCACAGGCACTTTTCTTGCTCGGGCTCAGTGTCAGCCTCATTACCAGAGTCTGGCGCCTCCAGTTGCGGGGTTTCGTCCACTGGATCCTGATATAAAAGGAATCCGTGAAATAATTCTCGACTCCCTTGAACGGATACCTTTCGGCAACCAACATTTGCACCTCCCCACTCGCGTCAATGTATTTCATGACTTGGTGAAGAGTGGAGGGAACGATGGAGTTGCGGTGGATCCATGGTCGTCCTAGCAGCAGATTGTAGGAAGTGTCGGCGTCGATAACATAGCATGTCACCTCCGACTTGAGGCTCCCAATCTGGCACTTGAGCTTGATCTTCCCCATTGGACGGGTGCCGTTGGCATTGAACCCGTAGATGGTCGTCTGTGTAGGGCTCAGACGGTGAGTAGGGATGCCGAGGTGTTGCATGACTCGGCGGGGCATAATGCTCAATGCGGACCCTGGATCTACCTGAATGCGGTTCACCTCAGATGATCCGATGTAACCTGTGAAGTACAGGGGTCGATCGTGTTTCCCTTTCACCTGCATATCATCTGCCGTGAAGGTGATGCAGGGGGTATTCTGGGAAGTGTGGAGGCAATCCTCTACATCTTCCTCCTTCGGCACCTGGGTCATGAAGACCTCAGCATTTGCCAGAGCTTCTTGCAGAGCCTCTCTGGTTGACTTTGATAGCCTCAGGAGTTCATACAAGGTGATGCGTGCCGGGATGTTGGCTAGTTGAGCCAAGACATCGAAGTGGTAAGGTGTCGAGGATCCTTCCGCTGCACCTTTTGGAAGGGCTCGAGAGAACCGAGTCTCCTTCTGCTTTGCCACAGGTGGCTTCGTGGAGGGCTTGGCTGATTCTACGGCTGGTTGCGGAGAAGCCGCTGCCGTCTCGCCGTACTGCCTCAAGTATGCCTGTCCTGAACGGGTCCCCGCCATCGGTTGGCTGGGCTCTGCGGCCAGGACTATTGTTTCCTCTTCTGAATCAGTCAGCGAGGGAACATCATCCTCTGCTTCTCGGGAGGAAGCACATACCACATGGCAGGACGAAGCTTTTGCCTTGCCTTTGGACTTCCTGTTGGTTACAGTAGTCCATTGTTGTTCATCGACGAGGTCAGGGTGGACCCACATGGTTTCCCCTGAGGTGTAGGGACGGCTACCAAGCCCTTCTCCTGCTGCTGGTGAGGGTCTGTGTTGACCACTCTTAATTCTCCTCTTGGAATAGGAGTTACCCCCGCAGGCGTTGGAGGTTGTCTCCCGAACTGGAGAACCGACGTTACATTGGCCGTGACCTTCTTCTGCTCTGGTCGGAGCTTGAGCACCTCCGCGTCAATCAAAGCCTGAAGAATGTCCTTGAAGATGTAGCAGCTTTTGGTAGGATGTCCCAACATCCTGTGGTACATGCAGTAGTTGGGATTGTCGGTCTTGCCGACTTCCTCCGGGCGTCTAATTTCAGGGAGTTTCAGTCGATTGCTCTTGTTGAGTAGCTTGAAGAGCGAATCGACGTGTTCCTCCTTGAAGGAATACTGCTTGTTGGGGCGTGGCTGGCTTGAAGAGCCACTTGCCCTGCCTGTTTGAGGTTTGGCGGGAGATTTGGTCTCCGTCGCCAAATTATCCTTCCGCTTCGTCTGGAGGGAGGTGTCTGGTGCCGGTGCACGCCTTGTCGACCTCTCTGGCCTGGGCTTGCCTTCTTCCGCTCTGACGCGGGCGACAATCTCCTCAGCCTGTTCACCTTGCTGGACTAATTGTTTCCAGGTGCGGCTTTCAGCAACTCCTATTTGAGCAAGGAGTGAGGTTTGGAGATTGTGGCGGCATGTTTCCACCAGGGTGGCCTGGGTCATACCGCTTGGGCACCGGAGTGCCGTGTTCCGAAATCTTTCCACGAAAGATTTGACGGACTCCCCTCTCCGCTGTTTGGTAGCTAAAAGGGTGGGCATTGTGACTTCGGAGTCGTCTTCGAAGAAGCGTGTCAAGAACAGCTTCTCTAGATCCCCCCAGTTCTTGATAGAACCCTCCGGGAGCTTCATAAACCACTCAAAAGTCAACCCTTTCAGGGTGCCGATGAACAGTCGCGCCAGGATGGCGTCATTATCTACCACATTCCCGGTCTGGGATTTGAAGTAGTAGATGTGCTGGTTGGGTGACCCCTTCTCGTCGAATGCTTGGAGGGTTGGAGCCTTGAACTTAGGAGGGTATGGAACTAAGTCCCACTCAGCCGGATAGGGCCGGACCACTCCTGCTTCTTGGAGGTCCTTGCGATTGGCAAGGGCCTCGAGGCGTCGTTCCAATTGACTCACCCTCTTAGCATGAGTCTTCTCCTGGTCTTGGTCGCTTCTTGCCTGCGACGAGGGCTTGGACACATCCGAGGTAGATCGTCGTGTCTCGTCAGAAGATTCGGAGGGTGGGCTTCCTCCCTTTCTCCCTTTCCCCTTCGGTCGTCTAGGAGGAGATCTCGCAATTTCTCAAGCATATGCTTAAGGGAGTCAATGGATCTCTGTTGAGAGGCGATTATATCCATCTGGTGCTTCTGCGTCTGTTCTAAACGCCTGGCCGTCTCCTCAGGAGTGTCTGCCATGTAGGCGGAAGCCTCCTTCTCGACGGAAGAGTTTGAGGCCTGCGACTCCACTATAGCGGAGTGAGAACCACCCATTCTAATGCCGCGGGCTAAGGCATTATAGTCAATTGGGGGAATGGCCCCTGTCCGGGTGCGAGTGTGTTGATACACCCCCTCCGGCTCAGAGTCAGATTCCTCTGAGTTGACCATTAATTGTTTTCCCTTGCTTCTGCTAGTCATGTTTGCAGTAAGCTCCGGGTATTCAACATCTGAGAAGGTTCTCCTCCTGTGGGAGCGTCTTCTTTTGGCTGACGGGGGAATCAGGGTCAGCTGTCTGATTAAGGACTGCTGGTGCACGCCTGATCCATAATGGCATCCAGAGAGCATATGGATGAGTTGCTGACAGCAGCATGACGAAGTGGCTTGATTGGCACTTCTTTTTCTTGTCAAATAATCCCTCAAATCCGTGGGAGGGGGATTAAAGAGACTGGTCTCGCGACGTCGAAGACGGGAGACAGTCATGTGCTGTTCAGCCTGGACGCAGACTTCAGGGACGCGACTCTCATGACGCGGCTGTATGACGCGCGCGCGAGTCTCGCGTTGCTGCCTGATGCGTTTAGGCAGAGTTGCTTGAGAGAGAGTGGGCTGCTGGGCCCCACGCCTATGAGTGCGTACTTCCTGCGTTTGAAAAGACGCGGAGGTTTCACCCTGGCGTTTGATGAGTTGGTCCTCAGAGGACTCAACTTGGGGAGTCTCGCGTTTGGGTCGCCAAACGCGGATCTCTCGCACTGGACGAGGTGCGGGCAAGGCATCAGATTGTACGTCGCGTCTACCCCTAGTCAGACAACCCACGGTTCCGACTTGGAGTTGACGCGCGCGTCTCCTCTGTCGACGCTCAGCATTTCGATTGCGTCGAGGAGGCGGAGAGAAACCAACAACATACTGATTTGTAGAACCAAGAGTGTTCACCACGCGGGTCTCCTGAGAGACGTTGACGTGGGTATTCTGCGCGACGCAGTTGATCGCAGCAGCAGTGGTGCCTGGAACCACGCGGGCCTTCTGGGAGGCGTTGGCGCGTGTGTTCTGTGCGACGCGGTTGATCGCAACAGCAGTGCCTGAGGTCACGCGGGCCTTCTGGGAGGCGTTGGCGCGCGAACTTGTCTCGGCACAGTGGGCATCGGCACCCGGCAGAGCCTCAGATTGGGCTTCGGGTAGCTTCTCAGTTGAGACCCTGCGGCAGACACGGGTCTTTGGGCTCTTGGAGCCAGAAGAGAGGAACTCTTCATACTTCGCCTGGTCGAACTCGACAACGAGTGTTTCGACCATCTTCCCCTACGGAGAACATCATCCTGCGCCACGATCTGTTCGTCAGTGACGAAAGTAGTCCCCAGCGGAGTCGCCATCTCTTGTTTGACACGGAGAGGGGTTGGCTGGTGTAACGCTTCCTGGAATCAGATGGAAAAGATTACAGCCGGCTTAATCTTCCGGTTACAAGGGAGGGGGAATATTGAGACTTGAATTCCCCCTTTGTTTAGTGCTGGGTTCTTCGTGTGGCGGTGGAGAGTGAATCTTGTTCTCCGTTGACCGGATGACTGTTCGGACCGTCGGGGATCTTCTCTTCGGTCGGTAGAGGGAGTAACTCAGCTCCGTCTACCGAAACTCTAGAGGAGGAGGTAGGCGAAGAGCGGCTAGTACTCAGTAAGCTCGCTGAAGGGTTTTCTCTCTCTCTGTCGTTGATCTCTCCTTTGATTGTCGTCTTTTTCCTTCTCGTCGTCAATTGTCCTCTCCCTTCAATAGTGACGGGACTATTTATAGGGTTTTTAGGGGGTGATCGTGCCCCCTAAAAGTGCTCCACGATGAGGGCCAACTTCCCCGCTATATGGGCGGCGGATGGCGCCATAATCGGGGTAGTTGCAACCGAGACGTGGGTGTCGAGCTGACGCGTCTTGATGCTGAGGCGCGGGCTTCGGGCTGACGCGCCTTGATGCTGAGACGCGGGCTTCGGGGTGACGCGCCTTGATGCTGAGACGCGAGCTTCGGGCTGACGCGCCTTGATGCTGAGACGCGGGCTTTGGGCTGACGCGCCTTGATGCTGAGACGCGGGCTATCTCTCGCGTCTTGATTGTCACATTTAGCCTTGCGCCTGGATCTTGGATCTCTGTGTTTTGGTGGCTTGTCTTGATGATTTTTAGACAGCCTACAAATGCCAGTCACCTCAACATTGTAATTTCCAAAAATACCCTCCCTCACACTTTTTACCGACCTTGATAGCAGTCCTCAGAAAAAGACTGCGACCTTGGTAGCAGACCTTGGTAGCAGTCCTCAGAAAAAGACTGCGACCTTGGTAGCAGTCCTCAGAAAAAGACTGCGACCATGGTAGTAGTCCTTAGAAAAGACTGTGGTAGCAGACCTTGGTAGCAGTCCTCAGAAAAAGACTGCGACCTTGGTAGCAGTCCTCAGAAAAAGACTGCGACCATGGTAGCAGTCCTTAGAAAAGACTGCGACCGTGGTAGCAGTTCTCATAAAAAACACTGCGACCATGATAGCAGTCCTCAGAAAAAGACTGCGACCTTGTAGCAGTCCTCAGAAAAAGACTGCGACCTTGGTAGCAGTCCTTAGAAAAGACTGCGACCGTGGTAGCAGTTCTCATAAAAACACTGCGACCTTGGTAGCAGTCCTCAGAAAAAGACTGCGACCTTGATAGCAGTCCTTAGAAAAGACTGCGACCGTGGTAGCAGTTCTCATAAGTACTGCGACTATATTAAAATCATTAAATATCAAATCAGATAAAAAAATTAAAGAAGCATCATTCACTGTCTTTTACCGAAAAAAGTAGCTTTTCATAGGGGGTATTTGGTAATTTAACTTCTTTCGATAAGCGGGCCGCATGTTAGTGGGGTGCAAAATTGAGCCACGTCAGCGCAGGCTGAGAGAGTTCTCTCAGCCCGCGGGCTGATATACATTTTTCTCTCTCTCTCTCTCTCTCTCTCTCTCTCTCTCTCTCTCTAATATATATAATATATATATATATATATATATATATATATATATATATATATATATATATATATATATCCAACACGCACATTATTACTTTCTGTTCTAAGATATATATTTTTTTACTTCAAACATTAACAGTTTTTAACAGTAGAATAAAATGGAACGATTAGATCAATGAGTAAACGAACTCTAGTTCAATTGATTTTTTATATACGTACATCTTAGAACATGAAGATGATAATATGCAGTCGGATCGTGGAAAAAAATTCGGAAGATATGATTTTTGAGTGCGATATAGGAGGAAGTTGCCTCCTGTGTCAGCTGATTTACATATTTCTCATGTGTGTGTGTGAAGTGTTCCTAGTAGGTAATCTAAGGAGGTAGCTTAAAACTCCAATATTTTCATTTTTTTCACGATCCGACCGCATATTATCCTCTTCATATTTTAAGATGTACACATATAAAAAATCAGGTGATTTTGAGTTTGTTTACTCTATTTTCTTTGAGTTTAAACATTAACAGTTTTTTAACAGTAGATTAAAATGGAACGATTAGATCAATGAGTAAACGAACTCAAAATTACTTGATTTTTCATATGTATACATCTTAGAATATGAAAATGATAATGTGTGATCGGATCGTAAAAAAAATCGAGATGTTAAAATTTTAAGCCGTCTCCTTAGATTATAATCTAAGGAGACGTACTAAGAACACTTTACCCTACACACACAAAACAACAACAACAACAACTAAGCCATTTGTCCCAAGTATTTGGGGTAGGCTACATGAACGAAAAGAGAATTATGCCGGATGGGCACATGAATCAGCTTTCTCCACTCATTCCTATCGAGCAATATGTCTTCACTAAGACCTTTAGCCTCTATATCTTGTCGTATTACCTCCATCCATGTTTTCTTCGGTCTCCTCTGCGCTCTTTTAACTTGCCCTAATTTGATACGCTCTACTCGCCGGACTGGCGCATCTGTAGTTTACGTCTCACATGATCAAACTATCATAGGCGGTTTGTGTGTGTGTGTGTAGAGAGAGATAACTTGTGTCCTTCCAAAAGGATTTGAGCCTGAATCCTTCCAACTCAAATACAACTCTCCGACATTAGAATACAAGATCCACTCTATTGAAGTTGATTTATATTATTTCAAGTATTTATAAACCAAAAATCAAGTATTTTGAATATTTTTTGCACATCCATCAAGCGACGCAAAATAGACGTCCGAAAGTGGTGAGTTGGTTAGATCATGTCTTTAGACATACAAATTCTCGTTCGAACATTTTATTATGATCTAAACATTTGAAAACCCCTACAAACCAATATTTGTTAGATTTCAAATATTCTACACCGTTAAACTAACCAACTCACTATTTAGGCCATCCATTTTTTCCTCCTTGATGCATGGGCAAAAAGTATACAAACCACTTGATTTTTGGTTTATAAATATTCGAAATAATAGATCAACTTCAACGGAGTGGATCTTGTATTCGAATGTTGGATGTTGGTATTTGTGTGAGAAAGATTCAGCCTCAAATCCTTTTGGAACGACACAGGTCTCTCTCTCCTTCTCACTCTAATTCAACCCTCCGACATTCGAATACAAGATCCACTCTGTTGAAGATGATTTATATTATTTCAAGTATTTATAAACCAAAAATCAAGTGTTTTGAATATTTTTTGCCCATCCATCAAGCGGCAAAAAATGGACAGCTGAAAGTAGTAAGTTGGTTAGATTTGTCTTTAGACATACAAATTTTCAATCTGGCCATTTCATTATGATCTAACATTAAAAACCTTTACAAACTAATTTTTGTTAAGTTTAAAATATACTACACTATTAAACTAACTCACTATTTAGACGTCCGTCCATTTTTCCCTACTTGATGCATGGGCACAAAGTATTCAAAACACTTAATTTTGATTTATAGATACTTGAAATAATATAAATCAACCTCAATGGAGTGGATCTTGTATTTGAATATCGGATGTTGGTATTTAAGTGGGAAGGATTCGGCCTCAAATCCTTTTTGAAGAACACTATATATATATATATATATATATATATATATATATATATATATATATATATATATATATATATATATATATATATATAAAGAGAGAGACTTGTGTCATTCCAGAAGGAATTCGAACCGAATCCTTCTCACTCAAATATCAACATCCGATATTAGAATACAAGATCCACTCCGTTGAAGTAGATCTATATTATTTCAAATATCTATATCCAAAAATTAATATTTTGAATACTTTTTGTCCATGCATCAAGTAAGCGAAAAACGGACGACCTAAATAGTGAGTTGGTTAGTTTAACGGTGTGGAACATTTGAACCTAACAAAAATTAGTTTAGAGGGGTTTTTAATGTTTAGATCATGATCAAATGGCGGATCGAGAATTTGTATGTCTAAAAGCATAGATCTAACCAACTCACTACTTTCAGCCATCTATTTTATGCCGCCTGATGGATGGGTAAAAGTATTCAAAACACTTGATTTTTGGTTTATAGATACATGAAATAATATAGATCAACTTCAACAGAGTGGATCTTGTATTCGAATGTCAGAGGTTGAATTAGAGTGAGAAGGATTCGAGCTCAAATCCTTTGGAACGACACAAGTCTATCTCATATTTATATATATATATATATATATAATATATATATATATATATATATATATATATATATATATTAAATATATAAAAAATATTCGAGTGAGAACCGGTTCTCATTGGTGCGTCATGCAAACTCCATGACCGGCCATCCCATGGATGATCTAAATCGTTTATCTTGATCTATATACTCTAATTAGGCTACCAATAAAAATCATGTGATTTTGAGCTTTTACCCGTGCATCAAATGATATCTTTATTCCACGACCAATATAAAACAAAATCATAATTGTTTAATGCATGTGTAAAAAGGCTCAGAATCGCGTGATATTCCATAGATTAATTAAAGTATGTAAATAAAGATGCATGGTTCGGATCATCCATGGGGTGTTCGGTCGTGGAGTTTGCACGAAGCACCATTGAGAAGCAATTCACCCCGGAATTGTTCCATATACTTAAATATATGGATTTATACATATATGTATATACATATATGTATATATATACATATATGTATGTATATAGATACACACACACACATATGTATATATACATATATAGTAGTGATTCGATGAGAAATATAAATTAGGTGAGAAGATGAGAAGAGAGAGCACAAGAGCCGTCAGATTATCTTTTGAGTGATTGAGATTAGTTTTTGGGTTGGTTAACTTAGCTTTGGGTTAATTAATTTAGTTTTTGAGTTTTAATTTTATTTTCTCTAAATCTAATCTCAACCATCAAAAAACTAATCTGACAGCTCATGTGCTCCTTCTCGTCTTCTCATGTAAGCTAGTTTTCTCATCGGAACACTATTATATACAAATATATATATATATATATATATATATATATATATATATATATATATATATATATATATATATATATATATATATATATATATATATATTCCGGTGAGCACCGGGATCACCGAATGCTTCATGTGAACTATCAAACCCGCTATGAATAATTTAAATTATTCATCTTGATCTACACACTCTAATTAAGTTATAAATTAAAAATCACGTGATTCTAACTCTTTTTGCCTATGCATAAGCAGTTACCAAAAATTAATTTTATTAGCCGTAAAATAAAAATGTCATTTGATGCATGGGTAAAAAAGGTCAAAATTACATCATTTTTTATTGATAAACTAATTAAAGTGTGTATATAAATATTAACCGTTTGGAGCATCCATGGAGTGATTTAAGAGTTCGTACGAAGCGTCCGATAAGCCTGGTGCTCGCCAGAATATCTCCCTATATATTTTCCGATATGTCTGCGACATTGGCTGAACAATAAGCCTCTTGGTTTGCTTCTAAGTGGGCGCCCGTTCGAATGTTGTTCTCAATGACATATTAGGAATTAGTCTCAAGAGCTGGTTGACCAACAAGTCTGTTTAGGATGAGAGTTGGGTGCCTATAGGATACCCAGAAAATTTGCCTTCTATACACAGACACACTTATATCATTTCTGAAAGATTCGAAGCCGAATCCTCAAAAACAATCCTACTATATCCGAGTGAAAGATTCAATTTTTATTTGATTTTTACACATATAACCCTCAATCTGCAACACAATATTGAAATTTTTGTACAGAGGTATGGTAACATGACAACCCAGATTCGATTCTCGTGCAGAATTAAAAAGTGAATTTAAAATTGAGAATACAATTGCGCAAAGCCAGGTCTCCGACGCCCAACAAAGAAGAGCATGTTAAAATATAAATATATTTCCAACCACCCAACTTTGAATTTTGATGCAGTAAAAGATTTTTATTACTCAGAAATTTCTTATGCCTTCCAGAAAAAGACTCTCATCATGTAAATCTCATGAAATATGCTCTGTTATTTTATTATTATTACTTTCTCCATCTCTCGCCTGTCACCTGGGAGGTAACATATTTCAGATTAATTTGACCCTAGAGTCTTTGAATCATGAAAATTGACTCTCAACCTTCAAGTTGCAAGATTTTTCAGTTTACAAGTGGAAACCGGAGCTATTATCTTGTGAGCTGGAGTACAAACTCTCCCGCATACCAATTACATGTTTCAATCAAAGGTCAACGGAACTGAATTCTGACAGAAAGCAAAAAAAATAATTATAAATATTGAGAAAAGGGGGAAAAAAGGTCAAGGAGAAAAAGTCGTATGAAAGTGAGTGTGTCTCATGCGTGTGACCTGCACGAAGTTGTCCACATCCTGCGAGCACGAAGAACTCTAATCTAATAAACGCAGACCTGTGAATTTTCTTCCAGAGATCCAAAAGTCTTCTCTTAAATTTGTTCTTTTTTCACCGTCATCTTGCACTGAGAGAAAAAAAAATACAAATAAAGTACAGGGAGAAATGCGCGTTTTAGGTAGCAGCAAAGTTTGAAATCTCCAGTACTACTGTTGGGGTCCAAGCCATGCAGACAAGAGCTAGCAAGCTCTATATATGGGAGCTTGGAAGATCAAGGCTCTACTCAACTCACCAAGATCGCTTCAATTTGCAAACAGATCACAACAACACAATGGCATCCTCTACTACTGCTGCTCTTTTTGCGCTTGGTCTCCTATCAATGCTTGCTTGCAGTGTCCACGGCCAGCTCTCGGCAAACTTTTATGCCAGTTCATGCCCGAACCTGCAAGGGATTGTTCGTTCCAGAATGGCGCAGGCAGTAAGCAAGGAGCCGAGGATGGGTGCCTCCATTCTTCGTCTCTTCTTCCATGACTGCTTCGTAAATGTCCGTCTCAAATTTTATGCAGTGCTTGAACTTGTGACCTTCTGCTCAAAATCCCAAATACCAAGCTCTTTCCAAATTAACCGAGAGCTGTGGAGATTTTTGTAGTCACCTTTTAGCTTAAAACTTTTTGAGTACAATGGTTACCTCTAACAAAAGTATTGCAACTACTCCATTATTGATTGCAAACAGGGCTGTGATGCATCAATCCTTTTGGACGACACGGCAACATTCACCGGCGAGAAGAATGCCGCACCGAACCAAAACTCTGTCCGTGGCTTTGAAGTCATAGACGCCATCAAAACACTCGTTGAGTCCCGTTGCAACGCGACCGTCTCGTGTGCCGATATTCTTGCTCTTGCTGCTCGGGATGGCGTAGTCGCGGTAAGTTTCACGTGTTTCAGGTTGACAACCATCGACTTTTATATATCCCGTGTTGACACGTGAATAAGATATCGAGTTTCAAGAGGGCAAATCTTTAAATTCCTACTATGTATGTAGCTGGGAGGGCCAACTTGGACGGTGCAACTGGGCAGGAGAGACTCGACGACAGCCAGCCAGAGCGCGGCCAACAGCCAGATCCCGCCCCTTCTCCAGCCTCTCCACCCTCGTCTCCATGTTCTCGGCCAACGGCCTCACCGCGCGCGACATGACCGCGCTATCCGGCGGCCACACCATCGGGCAGGCCCGGTGCACCACGTTCCGCACCCACATATACAACGAGACCAACATTGACCCCAAGTTCGCGAGCCAGCGCCGGCAAACTTGCCCCTCGACCGGCGGCGATGGCAACTTGGCGCCCCTCGACATCTTGAGCCCGAACCGGTTCGGCAACGACTACTACAAGGACCTTGTGGCTCGTCGCGGGCTGCTTCACTCGGACCAGGAATTGTTCAACAATGGGACTCAGGACGCTCTGGTCAGGCAGTACAGTGTGAATCCTTCGCTTTTCGCTACGGATTTTGCAGCGGCAATGGTGAAGATGGGGAATATTAGCCCGTTGACGGGGACCAGTGGGCCGGTTAGGTTGAACTGCAGGAAGGTGAACTCGTGATCATCATCTTGTGGTCATCCAAGTTTGAGCGTGGTGTTTTTCGTTTTGGTGAATGTTTGGTTTGATCGTCAAGTGGGTGTTTTATCTTTTCCTGTGATGCATTTTTTTTCCCCTAATAAATTATCTCGGGAAGCAAACTGAGAGCTGACCGGAGCAGGCAAGAGAGAGTAAAAATGTCCGCGAGACAGTGTTCGAACATGTGACTGTATAATGCATTGTACCGGATCTCCTGTAATGGATGAAGTTTGAAATGAATTATTGTGAATTTGTTTTGGTTTCAGGGTAATGAAACTTCAATTTGTGAACTCTAGATGATCACAGAAACTGCCGTAGGCAACAAACAGAGCTTGTAAAAAGCCTAATGACCCATCTTTAACCATTGCTGTTTTGCACAAGTTATAAATTACCCTCCAAGAATTATTCTAAATATATAAAAGTAAAAGTCTTGTATAATTACTGAATATCTCTTAATCTTTTCAATTTAGGAGAATTTCTCCCAGTTCATCGTAACCTAATTTGCAACAAATTAGGTCACCCAGGGGAAATGTCTTCTGTCACCTCATATATTAGGGTGAGCATCGGTCGATTCGGTTCGGTTTTTGCTAATTTTTGCCAAACCGAACCGAGCCGATTAGATTTACTAACCGAACCGAACCGAACCGACTAAATTCGGTTCGATTTTTCGGTTAGGCCATATTTTTCCCATCATTTCTTACATTTTTTAATCACCATTATATATCATCCTTTAATATTCTAATCTCAAATATTCAATACCCAAATTAAAAATAAGAAAAAGACCCTAACCTTAATGTGAATTAAAAATTTCATATTCTAAAACTTTACGCTATATTTGGGCTCTTATATCAAAACTCACATAATATTATAATTTTAATGGCAAGAATGAAAAAAAAAGAACTATATTAATATAAATATTATTCTTAATTGTGATGGTGTACTTAACATAACTTTCACATATTCAACATAAAAAAGATGGTATTGCTAGAAGTAATGAGATAAGTTTTCACCAGTTTTTGTTATGAACTATATGATTCACTAAATTGAATTTGGGTGGAATGATATATAGGGTAAGAGATTCGGTTCGGTTCGGTCAAGTTCGGTTTTTGAAACACAAAACGAAATCGAACCGAACTAGAGCGGTTCGGTGCGGTTCGGGTTCGGGTTTCGATTTTTGGTCGGTATTTCGGTTATAACCGAACTCTGCTCATCCCTAATATACATAATTGTCTTTTACATACACACAGCTACCACCTGAGGCTGTACCAAATACATAATAGGACTTAGGGGTGGCAGACGGGTCGCGACCCGCCAGACCCGACCCGACCCGACCCGGAGTTAGCGGGTATGGGTTTGGGCTAATTGGGTTTGGGTCGTAATCGGGTCGACCGATCTGACCCGATTATTAAATGGGTCGGGTCGACCCGAACCCGCCAGACCCGCTTGACCCGCCAGACCCAATTATTCTTTCTCCTTCTCGGCCTCCTCCCCTTCGATCTCCTCCCACCGCCGCCACCGCCTCTTCCCCTTGACCTAAATTAAATTGTCAAAAAATATGCGTGAGCCCAATTTCAAACATGTGACCTCTAGTGTATGAGTTTAGTGTGATGACCAAACATATCACTAAACAATTTAGTAAAATAGCGTAAAGAAATTGTATTTAAGGCTTAATAATCGGGTCAAATGGGTCGGGTCGGGTCGACCCGATTAAGTCTGGGTCGGGTCTGGGTCTGAATTTTTGACCCATATAATAAACGGGTCGGGTCGACCCGACCCGATTATTATATGGGGCGAGCAGTAATTGGGTCGGGTCGACCCGACCCGACCCAATTGCCACCCTTAGGACTCCCTTCAAAATGCATAGTTGCAGTTTCATCAATTTTTAATTTTCATCCAAATTCTAGTTAGAAAGAGAACAATCAAGTAGGCATTTTATATGAACACTTGCTGAACTCCAGAGTAACTCGTCACCTGAAAAACAATGTTGGATCAAGTAATAAGATAAAACATTGAGCAGATTAAATTGACAGTGAAACGTACACTCGTACATCAAAAAATCTTCCAACAAATGAGTACCAAAGAACAGGAAATGAGCATTGTACCTTCAAATAATATAGATGAAAGATAGAAGTAATCAACCTAAAAGAGAAAGAAAGTCTGTAGTAGTAGCACGTTATAATAAATTTTATGGCAATTATTCTTGAAAAGGCAAACTAGATCACAAGAACAGACTACATGCCAACATAGGTTGGATACAATCTAGCGAATTGCATAGATGCGTCCTGAAAGTAACAAAATTCGCTGAGAACTTTAGTCCCCAGTTAATGCCATCAGCAAAAGTAATACAATGGGCAGTATCCAATTTCAAAAGATTGGGCATCTCTCAATCAGAGAACCAGCCGTAGACAACTTTGAGATTTGGTGTTTTGCAGATGAACTTTCTTGTTGCATCACAGCACCCATCTCTCTATAAGACCACCATTCAAAAGCTACATCATAAAACCATTACATTGAACAGTATAAATACAAGGTGCTCCTCCAGAAGATGCTCCACTTCGGGCTACCTATTCAATCAGGCAAGAGCATGGGCATTTGCATTGTGCATTGAAGACTCAAAGTGGTGATTTACTCCACTTGCAGGGATTCTTTTCTTTTTTTTCTTTCAGACTCCACAAGGCGACTAGGCAATCATTTGCTTGCTTGCGGTTTGTCGTAGTTATCTGCAGCTGCAGATAATGACTGTATAGTAACAGGAAACCCAGTGCCCATCTGAACCAGAGACCACAACAAAAAGATTAATGTATGGTTAGTTATCCTCTATGAAAAATATTCAAATGATTGGTGACAAGGGAAGGAAAAAGTTGCGCTCAAGGAAAAAGTTATGCTCTAGAAGTTGGATGTGTGAAACAATCATGACCCAAATCCAAATTAGTCACTATTACGTAATAAAGAGTGACTTTTAGTCCCGTTGGTAGTATCACTTAACCTGACTACCTAGAAGCAAAGGCTTTAAAGGATCACGAGTTTAAACGATGAAATAGATATAAATGACGTGAAAGGATGAGCAAGACTAGCCTCTACAACTTCAATGTGTAAAACCACCACGAAATAATCCCAGACCAGTTATTAGTGTCATCAATACAAAACAACATGTAAGTTCTGTTTTATTGAAAAGTGTTGCAAAAGCTAATTAATTAAATAAGTGACACTCACCGTACTGGTCAATGTAAAGTTCTTGACATATCAACATACTTGGAAGCTGCAGCGAAAAAATGAAAAAAAGGAAATTCTGAGTGAACAAATATAATACAGATACTAAGTGATAAAATGGAAGAGAAACTTGGCAAGCACAAAATTGTATTGAAAAAGTCTGCTCTTGTCACACATACACATGGTTAAGTTAGCAGATTAGTTGGTCATAGATGTACCGCTCACGAAGTGAGTTTCACTGGTACGTTCTAATCATTGTGGCTAGGGTGCCAAATATTTGGATTGACTTACTTCGAAATTGTTCTCTGTTACAAATTCATATTTGGTAATCATGGAGCCTTACAAACTGTAGAATCTACATTTTAAGGTTAAGCCTGATCTAAATTCTAGAGTAACCAAACAATAAAGAGAGATAGACAAAAAACCACTAACTTTTCTTAAGACCCACAGGTTTTGCAAGCAAAAGAGCATTCACAAAAGCCCCAATATTTTCACGTAGAGCCTCCTCAGAAAAGTCCACCTGAAAATGGCAAAACATGCAGCACAACAAGCAGGTGAATTAGTTCTGTTTCGTGCATAGTCACTAGTTGAAAAATTGAAATAGCACCCCACATGCTGACCAGTTAACTCATATCACAAAATATTGAATTATTGCAATAGAAAAGAAATCCTATTTATGTGACAAAAAACAGCATGTTATATTCCACATGGATTTGTACAGCTCTTAAAAGTATTGCAGAGAAAGCATCAAGTTATTTAGCATATGTATATGTATCAAATACAACTTGAAGTTTCCATCAATTTGCCTTTGTTGTGTTTGTGGCGGGGTGAGCATGAATGAGATTCTCTACTTTAGAGCTCACTTAGCGCTTGGTAAGGAGAGGGTAGGAAAATGGGTAGAAAGTGACCATTTTCCCCTATTTGGCATTTGAGAGTGATGGCTAGAAAGTGCCTGAACTTTCCATGACACGTAGGACTCGGAAAGATTGATTAGCTTTTTTTTACTTTCACCCGAGAGGTGGGAAGTGAAGAAAAAGTAAAGAGAAAGACTCGCTCCACTCATTAGTACTCCTTTTTATTTCTAATTATTTTTAATGCTTTCAATCCCCAGTTTTTCATTTTCCTAGAATGCCACATCACACGCCATTATGGATGTTATGTTAGGTAAATAATTTATTATGTTTGGACTTTGATATTATACAGAATTATGAATGATATCATAAATCATTATCTTATTAGACATATCACTCTTGTTACATTATTGTTAACTCTTGTTAGGTAGAATGGAGAACAATGGCTTTCAACACCCCACATAACTTATGTGTAGTTATAAGCTACAGTGATTTTGATTTTAGTCATCTGATTAATTTCTTGTGGTTGGCAGTCTACTTATTACATGTTTGTAAGTTATTACTCACTAGTTACTTCCAGTGTCTAAAGACGGTAGAGGAACAAGGTGAAGCATTGGACCTCCATATGATGCAAGACAGCAGCATGAAAAATATGGAATTTAAGAAATTTCTCCAGGTTGTAATCTTTTTATATTTTTATGTTTAAGAATTTATAAATATTTGAAAATATGGAATGGTATAATTATCCAAAAATGGTTAAGTCCCGACCTGGATAGTAATCCAGAATGGATTAGGCTTAACGTAAAAAGAAAAGGATCAATAAAATAAAAGATGCATAATAAAGACCACTTGTCCTATTGATAGCCAAATGGCCTAAAGTTACTGCATTTTATTAAAACTGCGCTCCGAAGTCATAGCTAAAGTAAAGAGTTCACATGAAGGAAAAAAAAAAAACAGGGGAATAAACACAGTTTACAAACGAAGGGTGAGAGAACAACTGCTAGAAACAAATACAAAATCAGTTCGCAAGAGAGAGAAGTCGAGCAAATAATAATAACATAGTGAAAATATAAATCGACGGCAAATACAAAATCTCTAAAGAAAAAGAAGTTCAATCAACAACAGAAACAAAAGTCAAGTTGTTCACTCAAAAATACTCGGAATGAGGAAAGTGAAGATGGTTGCTTCTGCACCGGATGTTGCCGATGTGGAAGCAATGGGAGTGGGACTCTCTCGAAGGAGTAGGGTGAGTTGAAGAGGTAAGGAATCTACATTTCATTTTAAATTCAAGTTAAAAAAACTAAAAATTTACCTCTTTGCACTGACTTGAAGCGCATAGAAGTGATTTGTGGGACATGAAGTGCATGTTTCATATGCATTATACACTTAACGAACCATATGATTCATTGGACAAGTCACTTTTTTCATACACCTTGATAAATCACTGACCAAAACACCTTTAGGCACCTTTTCACTCATTGGTTACTTCTAGTTGTGACTTGTACATTTAATACCGTTGATGCTAGAATCTTAGTCTTAGATAATACATATATTCATTAGATTACTTTTTCTTAACTTTTTCAGAATTTTTCTATAACATTTCCCTTCTTCTAATGTTTCTCATTTTTTTCAGTTTTCATTTATTTAACTAAAAAAAGCTGATTTGCCTAGGAGGCGTGGGTCTGACACCCAGCCCAGATCTGTCTAACATCTTTCTCAGCACTGATCATGACTCATTAATGCTTGAACTATACGCACAGAACATGGTACATGCAGCATGAAGTGAACCAGGCTCAACCGCAAGTTTGCAACTTGGTCTTCATGGGTCAAGCTTATTTAGCAGTTGTCTCAGTGAAATTGCTAATGAGACTCAAATGAGATGCATATTTGGGTCCTCAGGCTTAAAAGTAGTAGAAAGATTCCCAGATTCAGGACCCATTTCTCTATTATAAGGCCTTAATGTGGATCAGGACGTTGGATTCCCCAGGTTTTGTCTAGAGAAACAACAAAACATAGTTAATTTTCATGCGCTGGATTGAACAAGATTTCATCCACCTTACTTTATCAACAGCGTTGATCTCAAAACTTCAAGCTGTTCCTGATACCCTCTCAGATGGAGAGGAGGCAAGGGGGAAAAAAGGACACAAAATAGTCTTAACTATGCATCTTTCCATCTGCTGAGATTAGATACATTAAATTGAAATTTTTACTGTTATATAATCCAAGCAAAATGAAACAGTATAACATTTACAATGAAATAGATGGAAAAAAGAATTATCCATGTTTCATTAACCAAGTTTGTTAGTTGGCATGCATTTACAGCAAGCATGTCAACAAAGAGGCAACAAAAAGATTGTTGCACCACTAATATCAGAAGAGAACTTAATGTTATTTCTGAGATCTCAACAGATAGGACAATAAAAAAGAACACTGCACCACAAATATTAGCGCAAGAATTAATGTTATTTCTCAGACCACGACACATGATCACGTGACTTGGAAATTCTGTTTATAAGGATGTAAAAAGAGGGTTTGATAATCCTTACAGAAAATTTTTTCTATTTACTCTAAAATTACAGAAGCTTCATAGAAATTTTGTTCTTCTTGTATATATTAATAAAGAAGTACTTGCAAAGTGTACCTTCCCAAGGCCTTCTTGCACAATAGAAGTTTGATATTAAAACTATTTTGTGTTATATTAGAACACAAGGTACAATCGTGTGAATCATACATGAGTATGTCAGAATGCATTGTAGTAATTCTTCCATCGCATTGTTATACTTCACCTAAAATTATGATAGGTCTATTCATGAAAACTTGCGCTTATATACACTGAGGAAAGAAATACTTGCATTCATACCTTCCCAAGGCCTACATGCACATTGGCAGTGCTATCAGCTCTAAAATCAATACGACCACATTTTGCTGCTTTCACTGCCGGTGAAACATCATTCGTCACAGATCCCATCTATATATATGAGGAAAGCATTAATCTAGAGTTATCAATGGATGTGAAACAAAACTAGCAAAATCTATGAAGAAACTTACTTTCGGGTTTGGCATCAGACCACGGGGACCAAGAATCCTGGCTATATGCTAAATAAAAAAAAAATTATAGTCAAGCATACACCTATAAGTCTAGAAACATTTGATGAAATAGATCTCTATCTTACAAACCTTGGAAAGGCGAGGCATAAACATAGGAGTTGTTATGCACTTCTCAAAGTAAATTTTGCCTCCTGCAAATTAGCATATATATAACAGTAAAAAATGGGCGATGAACATTTAAACAAAGAAACTGAATAACGATAATGAGTTGAAATAACATCCAGTCCCAAGAAGCGAGAAAATTCTAGAATGTATTAATTCAGCAACCATGATTATATGCTAAAAGCTCAAGAAAAAACTACAGTTGAAAAGAATAGAAATCCCTAATACAGATCACAGCTTAGAAACCTAGCAATCTAGAAAACATGAAGTGCAAGACAAAGAGAGGTAACAAGAACAGACAAATGAAAACATAGGTAAAAAGGAATATACGAGAAAAGAAAAATAACTAAATAAGAGAATAAGAATAGGAGGAAAAGAAGTATGAAAAAAGAGAAATAACACTTACCATTATCTGTAGCTGGCAAAATTCATTGGACCCTTGATCAGTCCCGAGAGAAAGAGAGGTCAACAATAACAGAGGAGTGAGAAAATGTGTATTAATTCAGCAACCATGAATATAAACTAAGAAGAAACTGCAGCTGAAAAGAATACCAATTCTTGAGACAGATCACTGCAAAGAAACCTAGCAATCTAGAAAACAATAGAAGAGGAAGTGCAGGACAAAGAGAGGCAACAAAAAGAGAAGATAGAGGAAAACATAGGAAGAAAGACCTATAAGAGAAAAGAAAAATAAGAGAAGAAGAGGAGGAGGAAAAGAAAAAGGATGAAAAATGGGAAATAACACTTGCCATCTAATTGCAGGCCATTATCTATAGCTACCAATATTTGTTGGACCCTTGGTCAATCCCCAGAGAAAGAGAGGTCAACAATAGAGATAAGAATAGAGGATTAGAATTCTTCCCTTGTTATTCTATCAAATACAATCTGGACCCTGTCATTTGAAAGTGCATCATCTGTGTTAAAGTGGATGATCTACTTTAAGATACAGCAGACATGTTTATGTTCAATAACATAGGCAAGGCTGAGCTGATCCACAAGAATCTTTGTCTCTTCTCAGCGTTCACCTCTCTGCTCAACCACAACAGTCAAGATTAAGGGTCCAACAGCAGCAAAATGTAATGGAGATTATGCCATGGCAACAGAAGTTCCACAGTTGATTCTTTTATCTTTTTTTTATAATCTTATTATCTTCCTGAGAATTCCACCATTGTTGTACTTAGATCTTACTCTTTCACCACCTATGTCGAGATAAGATACAGGAGAAGGGTGGGGTTGTGTTAAGTTACCGGGCAGCCGACAAGCATAAAACATAATTGGGTCTATATAACATGAGTCCTAGAGAACATTCTTTGGTGCATCCCCACCGCGATGCATTGCATTGATGCCACCCCAATGCAATGAGAAGTAGGCTGAGTGATTTACTAGAGCATTCTCCGGAAGTGACACATTGCAGTGACTGAATTCCGATGCAATGATAATTATACTTGTCAATATCTTACAATACACGATACATTTTGATACGATGTGATATTGCTAGAAAATGATACTAATTGGAAGGTTGTATCGAAGTGGGTTAATTATCATACAATTCCCAATACACATATTATGATACCTGATACATACCGTGTGATATGCAATACTATACAAAATTTGTATTGTCTAATATGATAGCTTCGAATGTTAACTGGAGTTATGGGTTTGATTTGGACTTAAGGGCCATTATGTATTTGGTCATAGGATATAAACTTTGACGACCTGTTAAATTACGGGATTTTTCATTTAATTTGAGTTCATCTTCTCCTCTCTTAGTCATCTTCATCTTCAATCACCTCAAATCCAATGATGAACTTCGTTGATCATCTTTGAGCCTCGTCTAGTTCTCTCTCTGTATGTGGGTGTTCCATTTCAGTATCTCACTATTCCAATTTAGTCTCTGAAATCTTTATAATTTTAGTATGATCCAGAACATGATATATAACGTTGATTGTTTAATATGATATGTGATTTCTGAGAACTATTAGGTGCAATGTGTTACACTTAACTGTTTAGTTGTTGAATTATTAGCACAATTAATTGGGTATCGATTTAACGATTAGGATCATTTGGCTTTATTATGTGTTACTATTGTTGCTCTTTGTTGCTTTTTTAGCAACAATAAGTGTAATAATAACAAAGAAGTTAATAGAAGAATTTGTTTAACCCCCTATATACTTTGCCCCGTATGTCTTACACCCCTTTTCTTTCCCGTGCCAAAAACCCTCTTGACCAAGTTCAAAGCGTGATTAAGCCTTTGTCCCCAATAAAAAAAAATATTGGGACGAAGTATTTTCGTAATCCCTATATTGCCCCTTTGAAGTGGGTCAGGACCTCCTAATGCAAGCGGGTACATGTGAAGTGCATTATATACGTCTAATGTGCAGAAAAAGGAGTAGGTTCGGAAACTGGCCACTTGCAGCATCGGTTGTCCACCTTCGGTCTAGTAGGATTTTCTTTAAATAATACATTGAAGAATGAGAGGATTTGAGGTTGTAATAGCATTTAATGCTGGTATTCCTAGACTTATACCTTTAATATGCTTATTTTGCGAGAAAGTGTCTACTTTTTTTTATAATACATCATAGTTTGTCTACCATTTTCTTGTATAATGTTTAATTAGCAAAATAAAAATAGAAGATTTTCTATTTGATATAGGAGGGATATATTGAAAAATGCATATTTTTTTAGATGAAGCAATCACAGTGCCAAACATTTTTTTCCTTGTAAACAATTACAGTGTTGTTGTTTTTTTCCCTCATAGGCTATTATTTTTTCTTATAAATTTAATTTTTTAAATTCTTTATCACAACAATTATCCTTAAGTGTTCAAACTAATTTGAGAACAACAAATATACTGAACTATAAAGTAGAAAATTTTATGAAAGGTAGAAATATTGGACTAAAAAGTAATCAACTTCTACAAGAAAGATAGATAATATTGTTTTAAAAGTTAGAAAATTTATCATAAAAGCTAGACATATTAAGCTAAGAGGCAGACAATTTCATGTAAAAGGCAAAGGTAGATTAGATAGTTTTATATGAATAGTAGACATGAACTAAAAGGTGGACAATTTTATACAAAAACAGACATATTGAACTACAAAAGTGAACAATTTTATACAAAAGATGGATAATTTTATATCAGAGATAGATATATTGAACTAAAAGGTGGACAGTTTTATATGAAAAGTAAACATACTATACTAAAAGGTGAACAATTTTACATCAAATGTTTTAGATATAAAAAGCAGACAACTTCAAAAGAAAAGCAGATATACTTATCTCAAAGGATAGACTGAACAAAAGGTAGGCGGATTCATATGAAAGGTATACATATTGAACTGAAAAAGTAGACGTTCCAGAAGAAATGTAGATAAACTAACCTAAAAAGTAGATACATTAAACTAAAAAGTAGACAATTTAAAATAAATATAGATACTCTACATATAGAAATAGATAGTTTACATGTAGATGTGTGTAGACATTTTAAGGATAAGATTGGACGATTTAAAACAAAGGTAGATAGTTTACATATAACATAAACATTTAGAAATAAAATTGAACAATGTTAGAAAGTTAAAAAAATTGATAATAGAAAAGTAGATAATTTACAATGAAAGGTAGATAGTTTACGTAAAACATAGATAATTTATACAAGAAAGAGACAATTTAGACAGCGAGCATCTTCATCTCTCTCTTACTTTAAAGAAAACCCATTTGATGAAAACTTTGAACACTTAAAATATTACAAAAAATGATTTTTTTTTAAAATAAAACTTCAATTTTTCATCAAATTCATGCTCACTGAAGAAATTGAGATTTTCTTTGGAAAAAAGAGGCACCTCTAAGAAGATTAATGGAGAAATTGTGATCTAACATTCAAGAACTCATGATTGCTTCATATAATCCGCAAAGAAACAAGGGAAGGGAGCTGGAGAAGGTAGAGAGAAGGAGAAAAATATAGTTTTTCCCTAAATCTATGAGGTTTTTTGGAGTTGAGAGATGGAGAAAGAGAGAGAGAGAAAGTGATCTTTTTGGCTTTAGCTTCTCACATCATAGAGATGAATTTAGAAGAAAAAGATGAACTTTTTTAGATTTTTGAGGTTTCCAGTGAAAGATGGAGAAAAAAGAGAGAGCATGAGTTTTTTGGGATAACTTCTCAGATCTAAGAAATGAACATTTTAGAAGAAGAGAACGATAAGATTGGGATGGATTTTTTTTGAGATTTTTGGGTTTATAAGAACATGAGTTTATTTAAATCTGAGATATAGATAAGACAAAAGAAGAAAGAGAACTTTTCTTAGGGTTGCTATTAGCAGTAATATGATGGGAGAGAAAATGAGTTTTTAGAATTTAGGGTTGAAGGAAAAGATAAAAGAGGATGAGAGTGGGAGGGAAAATGGTTTATAGTATTGGTACCGTCCATATCGATAATATTGATCATCTTGTCTAAGACATATTAGTCACTACCTAAAAATTTTAGAAAATATAATTAAAATATTTATTAAAATTTTGTTAAAATTATTTGCACATTTTGACATTTTCTTTTGAAATAATTAATTTTGTTTTGATCACGTTTTGTTAAAACATCATATAAAAGAGTAATTGTCTTTGAAGAAGTAAACAAAGTAGATAGTGTAATTTAAATAATAGAGATGGATATATATTATATGTTAAAAAATATTTTGTAATGGATACATATATGCAAAGTTAATTATTAGAGTTATTATCCGAATTTTTCATAAATTTTCTAAGCCCTCTAGCTCATTTTCTATTTTCAAACTATTTTGGCCTCATTTTGTTAAAAAGGATAAAAGATGATCGAAAAGTGAATTTTCTTTTCATGAGCACATCTCATTTAACATGTACCCAAATTAATTTTATAATTAATAATGATTAGATGGTGGTTGTATCCTTAATTTTATAAGTTACAAATCAAATAGTTGATTAATATCATAAGTTACAAGTTCAATAACCAATTATACAGTCGAATGGATAGAGATATAAGTTGGGTGCATATGTAAAACTATTTAAGTCGGGTGCATACACTAAAGTTAAAATCTAAAACTATTAAAGTTAGGGTGCATTTAGTAAACCATTTCACAAGATCTAATTAACACATGCAAAGTCTTTTATATTTGGGTGTTCTTATAAAATTAAAATTCTTTTCAATTGCAAGAGTGAACTCTTTTTAAGTTGTTTGTTTACAAAATATCACCCAAGTTATTAAGCCACATATAGGGAAACAAATCAAAATACAATTGTGACTGTTTTGATAAAGCTATCACAGCCCAAAGAACTTTGAGATGGTGCAAGCACCAGAGAAGAAGGAAAATAAATTAAAAAAGAAAGAAAAAGAAAAAACTCAACATTTTGTTGATTGAAACTCGCAGTCGCATCTCTTAATCAAACTTGACATTGAAGTTTGTGCTTCTCTCAAAACTTGCAGAAGTCTCCTCCTAAATAAGAGTTTCTTTTAACAATAGGTCATAGTTGGACTTGAACCTGGGACTCTCCACAGCCCTCCCACCCTTTTCGTTGAGTCAAGTCTCATTGGCTTTCAAGTAAGAGTTGATTCTAAATCGGGCTTTTTTTCCAAGTTCTCCCTTTAATCTTAATATCTCTGTTTTTGGGATTAAATTTTTCGAGAAGAACGCATAATTTAGATTTAGACAATTCATATTGCATGGTTTCAGCTTTATCGAGCGATATCGGCTTGTATCAACTCCTTACTAATCCATATTGTAAACATATAAGCGATATTAGCACCAATTCGCTCAGACCCAGTTTTAAAGGTTAATATTGTCTCAAGTATCACAAAACCAATATGATATTTCAAATGTCTGTATACAGTGATCTAAATGCATTTTTAGCAGCCGCTTTAGTGTAGCAGCAATAAACCGCTACTCTTTGACTAGATGGGGAATAGAAACTCGGGAATAAGTTGTAGAGGTAGCCAAACCCGCTAAAGCGAGCTTTTACCTAGGAAAAGCAGGCAAAAAATGGGTTGACACCAAAAACCTTAAAACCTGTTAGTGCAAAAAAGCCTAACACGCTTTAGAAAAGTATCTCAACTATCACTAATTCTTGTCTTAAAAGGACAAGCACTTGCTTCGACTTTTATTGTTTCTCTTTTTGATATTGGATTTTTCGATGCACTTTTTCCATATAGGTCAATGGAATCTTCTAAATGTACGAAATGTATGTTTTCAACTTTCAAGTTTTAATTTTTAAATATATACTTGTGTTTTTTACCTTGAGCTGTGATGAAGCTTCAAAAAAAAACTAACTCTTCCCCACCTATAGCTCATAAGTCATCACTATGGTTCAATTATTATTTAAATAACACTTTATATCTCTTTATTTCTTTCACTTATCTAAACTTTTGATTGTTTTAATTGTTTAAAGGCACATCTAATGTATACATATATAAGAATTATGTATGTATTAGTTTTGTTACTTGTGTATATTTATTTATTTATTTAAATACCCATCATGCTTTAGCGGCCGCTAAAATGGCCGCTTGCCGCTTTAGCACTTAACTACACTTGCTCGCTACTCTTTTGACTATTTAAGAATAATGTGCATATATGTGTGCATGTTTGTGTGTGTAATTATTATATATATGTGTGTGCGTGAATTGTGAAAGCGGGTTAGCCCGCCGGTAACACTCTTCCCTCCAAAGGGGGAGGTTCCACATTCGATTCCTACTGTTGTCAAATGGAGAGTTGGGCTTGAGTAATTAGTGTAGGGTGTGTCTCTTTATCTTTAAATATATGTGTGTAAGCAAGTTTCACTGTAGCACAATGGTAAAATTTCTTTGCAGTGAGCAAGAGATCTAGGGTTTATATCTGCTTACACTAGGCTACGGTACACACACACACACACACACACATATATATATATGAAAATATTCTAGTGAGAATCGGGCTCACAATAAGCTTCGTGCAAATTCGACAGTTAGCCACCCCATGGATGATCCGAACCGTTTATCTTGATCTATATACTCAAATTACGCTAACAATGAAAAGTCATGTAATTTCAGACCTTTTTACCAATGAATCAAATGACATCTTTTCTGCGGCTAATATAACATATTGTGTAACCACTTAATGCATGAGTAAAAAGGCATGAAATCGCGTGATTTTTCATTCTAAACCTAATTTGAGTATGTAAATCAAGATGAACGATTCGGATCATCTATGGGGTGGCTCACTGTGGAGTTCACACGAAACTTATTGTGAGCCCAGTTCTTACTAGCATGTGTGTGTGTGTGCACGCGCGTGAAATTGATAATATGAGAATAGTTCTCAAATTAAGCTTCATGAGAACTCCACGGTGGGTCATCCACAGATGCTCCGAATCATTCATCTTAATCTACATACTCAAATACGCTAACAATGAAACATCAAGCGGTTTCAAACCTTTTTACCTATACATCAAATGACTATTTTTTACGGCTAATATAACATATTTTATGTAACCACTTAATGCATGGGTAAAAAGAACTTGGAATCGCGTAATTTTCATTGTTAGCCTAATTTGAGTATAGAGATCAAGATGAATGGTTCGGGTCATCCGTGGGGTGGCCCACCATATAGTTCTCACGAAGCTTAGGTTCTCATAGAATCATTTCCCTACATATGTGTGTGTGTATAAAATATGAATTGGCCAATATTTGAAACCTTGATTCTCTCTGCTTATCAAAACCATGGCAAGCCTGTTTAAGTAGGACCGTCCTAGCATAGCAACTCTCCTAAGGATGCAAAAGTTCATGATCAAGCACATGTTTAGTACTTTTACAGATCAAAAGAGCTAAGTTGTATACATGAAAGGCAAACAAATCATACATCCCATCACAGTGAACAAGCTTCCAATCAACATATGGTTGGAACTATTTCATGGCACAAAAAGCATGCCAATGCATAATTGATGAACATTGTATATGCTAGATTTGAGAAAATGAAATTTTTGAGCAGAGGAAACTAGTGGATTGAACCTCATGGCTCCAGTTTATTCTGTCAAATAAATGCTTAAAGGCTGGATTCATGAAAATCAGCCTTCTGAAGAATGCTACTCAACCAACCTAATTATCAGATAAGAAATTGTATTAACAAAATACCATTTTTTATTTCCTCAATGAGTTCGTCGCCCCAACTATGTCAGCTCCTGCTTCTCTAGCTTCATCTGCTGCTGCTCCTTCTGCAAATACAGCAACCCTGAACATCTACAGAAGAAATAAAAATATAAATGCCACAAATAACACTATCAACCAATGAACATTATGGGACAAAATATACTGTTGAGTACCTTTCCTGAGCCATGAGGCAGTACTAGAGTACCACGCACTTTCTGCAACACAAGCAAAGCATAAGCCTTATGTGCTACTCGAGTGAGTGATTGATAATTGAATAAAGAGAAACAACATGTTGTACTCAAGTTAGATTGGTGTTTTTTGTCAAGCAAGCGGGGAAAACATACCATGCGTGCAGAGGAATGAACACACAACACAAGCACATGCATGCAATCAAGTGATTTGAACACATATTCACCATCGATCAAGTAATGTTGCTTGTTATATTATCGATACATTGTTCATTTTACAACCACTAAATGCAAAGTGAGAGGTATCTAAAGTGCCTGACTTTGTATACACAACCATTTAATGTATGGAGATCATGATAACCAGTAAAAAAGATGTAAAATATTCCTGAAATGACCCCTAGCCACCAAAGTGATCTGCTTAAAATCTCATGATGGGCCATCCAATTCCAAATGGAAGATCTGCACCATTCAACGAGATCTTCATGCCTTCAAATAGTTGTGTATAAAAATTTAGTGATTTGAACATGTATTCACCATCAATCATGTGATGTTCAACTGTTCATTTTTCAAGCACTACATGTATAAACGATAGGTACTAAAGTGCATGAATTTTTTATATACAACCATTTTACGGCATGGAAATAAAAGAAACAATGTGGACCATTTGGATAGCCCATCATGAGAATAGGCCCACTCGAACTACCTAAGGAGTCACCTTATCTAAGAAGTCGCCTAAATTCTCAGATGGGCCATCCAAATAGAAAATCCACACCATTTTCATCATGATCTTCATGCTCTAAAATAGTTACGTATGAAAACTCAATAATCTGAAAATGTATCACCGCCGATCAAAATTAATTTGTTCTACAGCCAAGAAACCATTCGTTTTACAATTATTAGATGCATCGTTGAAAACTTGAAATTGCATGAATTTTACACCCAACAATTTTAGTGCATGGAGATCACAATGATGAATGTGGATCTTCCATTTAGATGGCCTACCATGAGATTTTATGCCTACTCCTTTAAGGTAACTAACACTTCCCACACACACAAAGGTTTGGACTACAAGGTATTTTCATGACAAAAGGTTCACATCCTTTGTTAATCCAATGGGAAGATATTGTTGCTTATTCAAATCTTCCTAAATTCAAATTAAAAAAATTCTCAACCAAGAGTGCATTCACGAAGATTTTAGAGGTATCACCAAGAAGTGCCTGGGCTAGCATTTGAGATTTAAAAGCCCATTTGAGATTTAAAATTATATCCCAAATGCAATTGACTCTCCTTCATTTTACCAAAAAATGACACACGGTGGAGACCAATACAAAAAGATGGTGAGACAAGTTCTTATTGTGAAATGGCACAGACAGTTGCTCAAATCGACGATCGGCACTATCCATCTTAACCTACATAGCAACTATGTGTTTAAAAATTTTGGACAGTTGGAAGCTTCCAAACCATAAATCAATTTATCCCAATGCAGATAATTTATAAGGTGGGTTAATAGCCATCCATCTTGTGAGATAGTTATTTAAAGTTTCCATGCCCTAGCTTCATGGATGGAAAACATGACTTTGCAAACAACACCTCTCCCTTATTAATCCATTTATCTTTCTGAAGTAATGATTTCCAAATGTTTAAAGTGCAAACCATACAAGCATTCAAGAAATTATAATTCGTTCCTAAGCAACAAGTGTACAAAATCTACAAGAATAGACTGGCATATATACTAAAGTCACTACATGTGAAACAAGTTGGAATAAAATTAATTAAACATTAGAATATTCAAAAATAAGTAGACCGCACCTGGTCACTACGACGTGGATCCACACCTAAGTTTACATGAGCTTCAACTGTTTCAACAAACTTGCTCTTGGCATTGGCCTGAATTGTGGCTAGACATAAACATAGAGCAGTGAGAACGCATTTGCGAGATACCCAAAAAAAAATAAGGTGAAAGATCACATTAGCACTGAATGGCCAAGAAAGTAAATTGTAATCATTTTCCACATTCTCAAGTGCCACAGAAAAACAACTTCAAATAATTGGCTCTATTATTTTCGCAGATCTTGTTTGATGATTTGAGAGCTGACGACTATGAGTCATTAAACTTTAAAATAAATTAGGCACAATATACAACTCAAGTTGCACAAACTAAAAAGGCAGAGATAAAAAAGGGGGAAAGCAGTGCATGTACATGAATCCTTTTTTTTTTTCAAAGCATAGCATCTTTAAGTGATCCAGACAGCTAACTCTTCTACATTTTTTAAAACCACTTGCTAAACTGGTATAATGTTCTAACCTGTACTTATACACCTTCATGATTTAAATGCAGAAGATATTATTGCAAAGCCAGTTTTGGTCAATTAAAAGAAATTAAAATGACAAGGTGAAATTGGACAAATTTCTTCTTAAATGGATCTGTCACATTTCAAAGCAAGTATTTAAAGAAGTGAGAGGAACTTGGTATAAGCGGTTAAGGGAGATTAGGAGAGTAACAGGGGAAGAACTGATGTGGATGTCTAGGATTCAAATCTTGGAGGGGCTCCGAGTTAGGTGCACCTAGTTCTGTATATAAAGGAAAGTAGTAGGAAAAGTGTGAGGGAATCAAATTATAGTCAAATATATCCACAATTAGGTATGGAGAGCAGGAAGATGAGGAGAATATATTTCTTTCCTAAAGTGGGGTAGGGAGGGTATTGGACTTGGCAAATTATTCAACAATCATGGAGTTCTTGTATTAGTTAATCAAATAAATTGCACCAAAAAAATGTTTCCAGACTAAGATTTTCTTCGTATATCAAGGAAAAAATATAAGTAGTCTATGACAATATTTGCTCACAAATTCACCACTTACGGCTGTCGCATATGAATGGAACCAGATATGAAGTTATTAAAAAATTTCCTACATAAACATTGACATGCATATTCTACTACTGCTGTATTTGGTTAAATAGTTGTACAAGGGACCAAGGTTATCAACCTAAAGTGCAAGGTGTTCTGAACATTGCCACTCTCTATTAGTGCTAAGGTCCTTGTTTGTTACATTGACAATAAGAGATCAAAAAAAAATATTTATTAAACATGCCCCATCATCCAAATAATTATTTCTAGTTTTCGTATTTGCAAATGAACTCTAAAATAACCATTTGCAACCATCCAGATCAAATACTATGATGAAGAGAACAAGATCAAACAATAACGAGACTGAAAGAGTCTAAAACAATTGTCAAAGCGTGATCCCATTGAATCCAATTCTAGGAACATCTAACGTTGCAAGTTAAACATTGACTGTGGAGATTGCACGCTAGTCCGTACAACAAATGCATGTAGAGCTCTGATTCCTTGAACTTTGTAGATGAATTCCATGACTTTCCACTACCGCAGACCTAAGAATGTGCCAGTTTCTGTAACCATTTCCTGCAGTTCTAATCTTTAGCTCCTACTTTGCAAGTAAATAGAAGGCATGCAGGTCTTAAATTTTAAAAAGGCAACCATAAGCACTTGATGGAATTTGCCAGACTCCAAATAGCAACAGTCCATTAAACTCACTTCTATAGTAATAAGCTTGTTTGTACTTATGAAATATTTATAAAACAAACAATAAAAAGGAATTTTGTTCATGAAAACAGATTTTGCATATGAAGGGATGCTCGGATGATATGAAAGTCCGCATCAAACAAAAATAAAAAATTAGTAATAATGTTATTCATGGTCATCCATGTATTCGTTGTCTTTGTTGTACAGTATAATAGATCTAGTATAACAAATTAAATCACATGGTAAACTCATTTGGCCACAAACTTTTGTGTGGAGATTCAGTTCATATAATATTAAAATTGCAGACCATTTTCTATATTCTTATTTGTTTATCTATGCCATTGAGCCGGGGCCTTGGGCTATTGTTGCTAATCATAGAGAGGGTGATGGGGACATCACACCAGTACTAATTATTTTTTTATGCCTTAGTCTATTTTTGAGTTTAGCCTTTTTTCTTTTATATAAAACTTAGTCCCACATCGGTTGTGATGGGGAAGTTCACTTTGTAAGAGCCTATATAAAGAGGCTCAACTCAATGAATAAACAGACAATGATTAAATAAAACTTTTCCAGTTAAAATTTCAGAGCTCTTGGGTTCTTGAGATTGGGGTGTGAAGCCCGTGGTGCAAGGGGTGTGAAGCCCGCGTAAGGGGTGCGAAGCCCAAAGTTATCTGGTTCTTTCTCCAACCCTAATCTCTCTCTTCATTTTATTTCTTGTAAACCCTAGTTTTCTTTTTTATTTATATTCGAAGGTGATTGCGATCCTGTATTACATCAATTTGGTATCAGAGCTTTGGTCCCAATCCCTTTCGAATTCTTCTCTTCCCCAAATCCTAAATTTAGATCTGGATCTCTAGGTCTAGATCTAGTCTAGATCTACTTTGCAAAAAAAAAAAAAAAACGATTATTGTTAGATCTAAATCTAAATCTATATTTAGATCTACTTTGTAAAAAAAAATCGATTACTGTTACATTTTGATCTAGATTTACTTTGAAAAAAAAAGAAAAAAGAAGAGAAAAACAGAAAAAAAACAGAAAAACAGAAAAAAAAAAAAAAAAAACAGAAAAGAAAAAGAGAGGAAAAAACAAAAAAAAGAGGAATTTTTAAAAAGTTACTGTTCACCGTGAACAGTGATTACTGTTCACCGTGAACAGTAATTACTGTTCATCGGTTACTGTTCACAGTGAACAGTAACCGCCATCTCCCACCCCAACCAGTCCGGAATCTGTTTCTCGCCCGTTCGGAGTCCGTTTTGAGCTCTGTTCGAAGCGTTGGGTTCGTGACTGAGCCCCGAAGCCATTACAAAGATTCCATAGCACTTGAGCAACAGATCTGACCTCCACTAGCTCGTATTTGGCACCAGTACTGTCCCAGCAGCAGAGAATCAGTATTCTGACACATCTTCAGCCCAATTTGAGTCCAATTCGAGCTACCGATTTATTGGGTAACCTCTGATCTTTATGCATTGAGTTTTATTCATGAGATTTTACTTTTGTGGCAAATACATTTATACTGATGGGGATGAAAAGGAGGTTGAAAGTGACATGTATGCAGCTCTCCCGTATTTTGGGGTTTTTATGATCAAGATGGGTATGAAAAGTGGGAAAACCATCTTGAGCATTTCTTCAGGTATTTCTCCTTGACACCTGCGCAGAAGTGTCATTATGCCCAAATGAAGTTAGCTGGAGAAGCTTATTGGTGGTGGGAAGACAATCATATCGACTGTCGAGATTGGCTTATCCTACAAGAACTTCTTCATGCCCGGTATGCTCCACACCTCCAGGGGCCACAATTCAGCGATTTGATTGCTGAATGTAAGATCCTCGCTGGCATGGTTAAGATGCTAGAAAGCAAGGCGATAAAGGCTGTTGACAATCCAGAATCAGAGCCAGAAATTGATGACGATCTAGAGCCAAAGCCAGAAGTTGATGATAAGCCAGAGCCAAGACCAGATATTTTTGCTGAGTCGGTGTCACAACAAGAAGAGGTTTCCTCACAGCCTATGGAAGTTGAAGGTCTCCCTGTTGAGACCCTTGTAGATGTTCTAGCGGAGCCTACTTTGAAGCTAGTACCACCGTTGGCAGCTATGAGTGTATCATTTTTTTTGAGATCACCTGAGGTGTACGACCCATTGCAGATATGTCTACAGGAGCCAGGCTTACAAGTGATCAGGGTATTTATGGTGCAAAGTGCAATCTGTTCAGTTTTCATCATGGATGACGTGTCTCAGTCTGCTTTTGGTGTCTTGATCAAGCTGTTATTCTTTATCGCTCCGACACGGAGACCAGTTCCACCTCCACCACCTTGGTCTCGATGTGATGCATTAGTGTCACTGTCACGGCCACCACCATGGCCCGATTGAGATGCTTCATGAGAGGTGTCCTCACTCGACAGGGTCGACTCTCTCCCACCCCGGGGGAAATGATGGGGACATCACACCAGTACTAATTATTTTTTTATGCCTTAGTCTATTTTTGAGTTTAGCCTTTTTTCTTTTATTATAAAACTTAGTCCCACATCGGTTGTGATGGGGAAGTTCACTTTGTAAGAGCCTATATAAAGAGGCTCAACTCAATGAATAAACAGACAATGATTAAATAAAACTTTTCCAGTTAAAATTTCAGAGCTCTTGGGTTCTTGAGATTGGGGTGTGAAGCCCGTGGTGCAAGGGGTGTGAAGCCCGCGTAAGGGGTGTGAAGCCCAAAGTTATCTGGTTCTTTCTCCAACCCTAATCTCTCTCTTCATTTTATTTCTTGTAAACCCTAGTTTTCTTTTTTATTTATATTCGAAGGTGATTGCGATCCTGTATTACATCAGAGGGGGACTCAGACTAGTCTTTTGAAGGAGGCCATCTCTACAAGAAGGGATGTGAAGGTTCTTTTTTCCTCTGGATCAAAGGTTTTTTCTGGGTCGAGAGGGTTCTTTTTATTCCAGGATTTTCTCTTGGTTTATGAGTCCAAATTCTCCAAATCCCTTCTTTTTTCTTAGAACTAGGGTTCTAGTTCTAAGATTTCAGTAGTGTTGTTGGTTCTTGGTCTTGGTCTTGTTCTTCAGACCTAAGTGGTGATGGTGGTTTTTATAGGGAGCTTATAATTGGTTAGCACTTAGCGATGAAAGAGAAAGGATCTAAGATGACCAGATCAGAATTTCTTTGACCAAAAGTAGAGATCTATGAAGGGTTCTTGCTTTAAATCTTAAGGTGCATCTTCACCTTCTTAGTTCTTATATGCCTTTTAATTCTAAAAGATATAAAAGTGGTTGTTCTTGGTGGCAAGACTCAAAGAGAAGGGGCATATTAACATGGTGTATTGGAATGCCCTCAGATGCAACTTTTTGTGATGGGTTAGTTCCAAGGTATGAGGTTTCGTCGATTCCATCTTGTTTTTGGAGAGTACACCGCTCTGTACCTAATATAAAATTCTAGTTTTGCTAAGTTTCGCCCATACGATTTGATGGCGGTTAGTTTATGTAAGTTCCTAATGCAACATATTGTAACCTACAAAATGTTTAGAAATGATAAGAGAAAAAGGGAAAATGTAATGTTTTTAAATAATAATTTCATCCCCCTTTAACTTCTATACCCATCAGAAATCGGTTTGTCAGATTTATCATAATTAAATCATAATTAGATATGGTTAATTTAGATTTTGATTTACAATCTTAATTTAACTTAAAATTAATAAATTTTATATTAATTTGGATTAATCTATAAATTAATTGATTGAGTATCAGAAAATCAGTTCACTTCATGTAACACACTCAGCCTACATGTTCATATGATGTGCTTTTTGCGCGCTATACATTCAGAGAATCAAAGATGCCTACATGCTTGCATACATTAAACTGAAACGAAAGAATGAAATAGAAAATGTCAAAACTGACAAATTTGGTCAAACTTGAATAAAAGAAGGGTTCAAAACCGAAACTGAGTTCTCAAACCATGGTTAGGGCATATAATCTCTCTTGTAGTATTACGAAAAGGTTTAATGAAATTTATGCGATGAGGGCCCTAGGGTCTGAAGCTAATCGTTCTAACATAATCTATTTAGCTTTTTAGATGCTACAAGGGATGATGTTTCTTTTCTTTCAGGGGGTTGCTGGTTTAGTTTCTGCTAGGGAACTAAAAGTTGCCTCATATCATAGTGTTGTTGAAGATTCTTTGATTGGAATGTAAGATTAGGAGATCTTGTAATTACTTTTATATTAGAAGCGAAGTTAAAACAATTGTTAGGCCAAATGATATTACAATTGAAAGAGGGTGGGTTGGTGGAGCTGTATAAATGGGATTTTTCAAAACAAAAAAAAAATTCAAGTGGAGTAAAGCGAAAGTGGGCGATGTTATCAAGGTTACCATCATTAAGTTGGACTACCAAGCCTTGAAGTATTCCTTAAAGGACTCCGGGAACTTGGTGGAAGTAACAGATAACAAGAGGCCAAGTAATGACATGTTGCAAGTTGTTTTGGTTTTTTTGACTGGATGTGAATTTCCAACTTACTCGAGTTTTTTATTGATAAGATTTTGTTTGTTCAGCGCTTGTGGATGTGGAATCTTCAGCACCTAGTTTTGATGTTGATGGGTAGTACTAATCTTGAAGCATTGATGTTTCACTAGATGAAGGCTCCAGTGGGGGTTTCTTGTATGGCAGTTCTAGGATATCGAGTAGTCTTGCACCAAACTATTCGAACTCATAATTACCTCCCCTTCCTCTATACTCACCTCTTGATATTCTTCCTCCACCAGTAAACCACTAACTTGGAAAAATTATTTTTTATTCGCCTTGCTCCAAGATTGCATCCATCCAGTGTTTTAAATGTCGGCCGACATTTCCGAAATGTCAGCCGACATTTCGTTTTGAATCCCTCACCGCCACGACATCCCACCTCATTTGAAATGGCGTTTTGGAAAATGTCGGCCGACATTTCGGGAAAAATCTGATATGTCGGCCGACATTTCGGGAAAAACCCAATATGTTAATTGGTCTTAGAAGTTGGAGTAATTGAGAAATTTCTACAGTGGGTTAGTAAGTGTATGCAAAATGTTAAGATAAGTATACCTATTCTAAACATATTTATATAGTTTTGCATAAGTTGTGTATATATTATCTTAATAAGAATTTTTAAATTACATTATTTAAGACATCTAGGATATATATTTGTTATCCACCATGACGTCCGAAATTTACTAGATGGCCCCGAAATATCTCCGAAATCTGAAATCCGATATCTGATTACGACATCCGACATTTTACCGATATCTGACATTTAAAACACTGCATCCATCAACCATAGTATTCTTGATGAAAGAAAGATTTATCACAAGACTCCCCATAGAAGATGCATACACTACTTGCCTTTGTCCTTCCTACAAACAACAATACCCAGCCACTCAACTCTACCTCTGGAAAATTCAACCATTCTCCCTCTGCTTCCAGTGCTACCAACCAAAATTTTGGCCACCCTAAGAGCTCCAGTAGGACAAGATGGTGATTGGTAAGAACACTGAGAGTGAATTATTTTGTTATGCAATTGTTCGTTCGAGAGGATATGAGATAGAAGTTGATGGGTAGGAGATCTGTTGGACTACTTACTAAGCCTAATGTGTCATCGCCACTGCTCCTGCTTTTGTGTTTCGTTGTGTTTCATGCTTGGTGATAGAGTTTTCTAGCTATGGACAACTCCCTTAGGTTTCTAAGATGATTAGTTAACTTTCTATACTGAGAAGCAGGGGGGTTGGATAGTAGAACAGAATGCATTATTCTAGGAGGCTGTTAAGGATTCTGAAATTGGGTTGGGGTTGAGAATGAGGGAGGTTAAGATTCTGAAATTTTAGTTTGACTCTTGGAGTTATGGGGGGGGATGGATCACGCAAAATCTATGGAATCCTAATTGAGCCTGTGATGATAGAGCCTCTTGCTATTGGGAGCTGGTCAAGGTGTTGCAATGGCAATTAGACTATTGGGAGGTATGCTTCCGTTAGACACAATATAAGACAGGAGAAAGTGAAGATGATAACATCTATCATCAGCTACAAGAAAAGTCAGATTGGGAATTTGGAGATTTCTTATGGTTCTAGTTTTGTTAGAGCTTTCTTAATTAATTTATTTAAAGAATAGAACATATTAATTCTCACGAAAGATTAAGAGTAATGAAGTTGAAAATGATTTATTTTCTATTAAGAAATTAGAAAGTATAAGCGAGAATAGTTTAACATAATGAAGAATGCTACATGGAATGTAACAGGTTTAGGATTAGTTGAGAAAAAACTATTGGTTTTTGATTTATTTTTTTTTGAAAAAACATGATTTAGTCATATTACATAAAGGGTGTGTTTGTTTCGCCGCAAAACCCCGCAAATCGTAAAACTTCTTTTCCATTTTCTGCTATTTGTTTCGCTGAAAAACAAACTGCAAAATACAACTCTCATTTTACCACTTACAGTTGCTACAGTTAAATTTGTGATCATGTAAATCTCACTTTTACACTCACATTTTCTCACTTGCAATTGCTACAGTTAATTTTGTGGTCATGTAAATCCCACTTGTAATACACTTGCAGTTCAAAGCAGTTACTTGATAATCAATATATAATTTAATATTATTATATATTAATATTTTTAATAGTGTTCAATTTTTATTTAATTATTTAATTATTTTATATTTTTAATCTTTAGTTTTTATTATTTTTAATATTGTTTTAATATTTATATTTTACTAATTTAATTAATATTTTTATTTAATATTGTTATTTAATACTTTATTATTTTATTAATACTTATACCAATTTTTTATTATTTTATTTAGAGTTAATATTTTATTAATATATAATATGATATTTTAATATAAAATTACTATATATGTAATTATATATATTTTTAATATAAATAATTACTTTATTAATATTAAAATATACTTTATTATTATATTAATATTTTATTAGTTTATATTATAATAATAATTCATTATAATAATATTATAATAATAATTTATTATTAAATTATAATTATATTTTACTTTGTTATTTTATATTTTTATAATATTACAATAATATTATAATAAAATTTAATATTATAATAATTTTCAAGTATTTTTTAATATTATATTATTTTAACTATATTTTATTATTTTTCTTAAGATTTTTAATATTTATGTTTTATTAGTATTCTTAAAATTTTATTAATGTTCTTTAGATTTCCTTAAAATTTTATATTATTTATTTAGTTAATATTTTAGTAATATTTTACTAATTATACTAATATTTTATTAATACTATTGTCATAAATAAAATATTAAAATTAGTAATATTTTAACTCAAATTTATTAATACAATTTGATTTGTAATAGTAGATTTAATTTAATAGTATTTATAATATTTAAGTCACTGCTACAGTTAATTTTGTGGTCAACTTTTTCACTTACACTTTTACGCTACCAACCAAATATACTTTTTCATTTACACTTTCACTTTACCAACCAAACACCGTAAAACACAATATACTTTCTCATTTACACTTTCACTTTACCAACAAAATACCGTAAAACAAAATATATTTTCCATGCTACAGTTCATATTTTTCATTCTCATTTTACGACTTACGACTTGCGACGTTTTGCGGCGAAACAAACAGGCCCAAAATTAAATCAAATTATGTAACTCTGTTATTATTAGGGCTTTTTTGTGATTGTTTTGACGAATGGAAAGTTATTAATGCTATTAAAATTGTGGTGATTTGTTAAGCAGGTTGGAAATTTTCTAGTTTCAATTTATTTCTCAATCTGTTGGTGTATTTTCTTATACTTAGTTCGATTAGAGATTTCCACTAGTATGAAGATAGTTGTTTTGTCTCCAGCTTACCATAAACTTTTCTGGGAAGAGTCTAATTGTTGTAGTTCCACGTTAATAAATATTGGATATTAGATGAAAATGATGGATGGTTGTTACTTAAGCGTATATAACTTGAAAGTGTGATGTAATTTCTAGATGCAGTATTAGATTTAGTATGGTGATGATAGGAATATGAGGCTTTTGTTGGATTTGTAGATTGGAGACACTACTTTCGTAGTTGTTTATCCGTCTTATTTGAGATAGATAGTGATAAATTTGCTTTAGTTTTTTCTCAAAATTCTACTATTGATGGAGTTAGGGCTTGGAAGATTGAGTGTGTAAGGGCAATTGCTATGTCTTCAATTCTAATTTATGTATTGATTAATTTCTTTTGCTAATTCTTATCACTAGTATGATGAGGATGCTTGTATTTGGATACTGAGTTCTTCTAATAATTTCTCTATTAAATTTTATTATAGATTTCCTAACAATAGGAGTGTTTATTTTTATTGGATTTGTTTCCCTAATTCTTATTAAATTACTAGTTCTTCTAGAAATTTCTCTCTCAAAACTTATTAAATTTTATTTGTTTCCCTAATTCATATCACTAGTCTTCTGTTGATGTTGTTGCTGCCAATGTGTCATTGAGGACATTGTAACAACCAGGATGTCTGATGGGCTATACAAAATTTGGAGTTGGACAGTTTGCTTAGTTTCTTTGCTTTTTTGTAGTAAACTGATGGTGTATGATTGATTTCTTAAATTGATTTCTTAAGATTAAACTTCAGAAATCATGGTCAAAATTTGACTCTCAACAAGATGCTGACACGTGTCCAAGTAACCAAGTCTCTCTTTTTGAAGTTCCGCAACAATCAGCTCCCTCCGTCACATCAGACCCTCCCAGAGGGTCCATAATTCTCAGAATCACTCCAGATCAAATTCAAGTTAACTTCCAAAGCTCTGCCACCCAGAGTTGTCACAAAGCGAACCCCCATTCCGGAGGTGTCACTCTCCGGAGTCACCAACAGTCCAACATCCTGACTTCACCCGGAAGCCCTCAGTAAAAACCGTCGAGATCTTCGCCTCCAGTCGAGATCTTTCCCTCCAGTCACGCTACCTCTTTTCTCCCACGTTGAAAACGTGTAACGCTCATGCGCTCAAGGTGGACAGTTACAAAATTTCCTGCATGCAATCTCAATCATCAGGCCAGCAATCACGATCGTTACAACAAATTCGCACATGAAGATCGTGCAATTACGTAAATCTTGCGAATGCCCCATCCACCTCGAGGCCTACAGTTCATGCAGTTACGCAAATCTCGCGAACTACTCAAGGCCTACACTTCAGTACAAATAGATCTTTTCGAAGAGAGAGGAATCCCCAGCCTTCCTCTAAGATCTTAGGCTTTTCATCAGATCCCAACTCAAAGGAACACCAATACATACATGTGTTCCTGTAAACCAGATAATTATAGTGAATTTTCTATCTCTTCTCTGTGATTTTTTTCAATTTGGGTTTCCATGTAAAAATATAGTGTCTCCTTCTGTATTGTGTTTATTATTTTACACTGATACCTTAAACACACACTCTCGTTTGCGGTACGGATCGACCGTCTAATCACTCGCAGTGAAAAATCACCACGACACATATCCAATATCATTATCAACAACAACAATAAATTGCGAGGACATTTCCAACATTGAACTATTTAACATAAAAGAAAATAGCAATATTGATGCTATAAGAAAATGGGATCAACTGACAGAATCGAAATGCTGACCTTGACTTGGCGAATTGCCTGCGTGAGATCAATGGGGAGCTTCTGTGGCTGCTTCTCCTGCTTGATAATGGTCGGAAAAGGGATCTTCTCCTCTTCCTGAATCACGAAAAAGCTCCTCACTCTCCCATCGGACTGTATCCTCCTCGCCTCTCTCCTGAGCTCCTCATCCTCTCCCTTCCCCTCATCATCATTGTCTCCCTCCTCCTTCTTACGGTCCTCAGGCAGAGGGGCGACCCGCGAAGGGTACGAGACCGGCGAGATCGAGGGCGCGTCCTTCACGAACCTCGCGTCCTCGCGAGTCCACGGCCGGAAAGACTCTGCGCGCTGTGGAGGAGGCTGAGGAGAGGGGGGTTTCACTTCTAGATCTTGTTGTTGCTGCTGCGATTGCTGTTGTTGTTCGGGGTCTTTGGGCTTGACAGGGTAAGAGACAGGCTTGATCGAGGAAGAAGAGGAAGAGGAGCAAAGGGATCGGACGAGGGTTAGGGTTTGGGACGGAGTGAGGCAGCGGCGGCGCGAGTAACAGAGGAGGAGGCTGAGATTCGCCATTTTTGGGCGGAGTTTAGGAGAACGGTGGCGGAGTTTGTTGTTTGGGGTTTAAGAGGACGCAAAATAAGCGGGGCGAGGGTTTTCGGCGAGAACCGGAGGGAGGCGAATCCAAATGACCTTTTTACCCTTGGTTCCCCCAAAGTAATAAAGGCTTCAATGGATTAGAGCACCTCCAAATTTGATAAAAGTCCCTCTAAAAAAATCAAAAATGGCCAAAAAGCCTTCTTCTTCTCCTCTTCTTCTTCTCCTCCTTCATTCTCTGGCGACCCCCACGGCCTCCCCCGACTCGCCGCGACCCCCCGGCCTCCCCTGACTCGTCGTCGACCCCCGGCTGTCGACCCCCCGACCTCCCCGCCCGCCATCACCCTCCCTCCTCCCCCTCCCCTTCCGGCCTTCCCTCTTCCCCCCTCTTTCCCCCTCCCCCTCCCCTCCTCCTCCCCAGCCCCCCTCGGCTTCCTCCCCTCCTCCCCCCTTCACCCCTCTGTTCGATCAGATTCGCCCGAACAGAACTCTGTACGGCCGGTCCGGCCGAACAAATGGAATCCGTACCGGCCGAACAGAGGGGACGGGGTGAGGAGGGGAGGGGGAGGAGAGAGACCGGGGGAGTGGGGGTAGGTGGGGAGAAGGGAAGGCCGGAGGTGGAGGGAGGGGGAGGAGGGGAGGCGAGGGAGGGGGAGGGGGACGCCGAGGAGGGGAGTGAGAGTGGGGTCGCCGGAGAAGGAAAATGAGGGAAATGGAGAAAAGCGGAAGGAGGAAGAAAAAAAAAAAAAGGGCATTTTGAATTTTTCATCAAGAGTGAAATGGTCAAAAAATAATAATAATAACACTTGTGAATATTTTGGAGGGGGTTTTTCCCATTTTTGTGGGGCGGCAATCTCCGTCACCCTTTTTGACGGCTGTCCATCCCAAATTATCCAAATAATTCTTTCAAAAATCTCCTGAAACTCTGCAAAATTCCTCATTTTCTTAAAAGCTCTAATTTTGTGAAATCGGAGAAACGAGTAGAGATTTGTTGAAGAAGCTGAAGATCTGAATAAGCAAAAAGGTGAAACATAAGGATTTTCTTCTAATCGTGTCCTCGGGTTCTCAAGAGGACAACTCAGGTTAGTACAGAAATTTGATTTCTTGATTAATTTTTGTGTAGAACTTGTTCCTTTTCCCTAAGAATTGATGATGAATTTTTAATTCAACTTGTGCTTTATGAATCTTATGTGAGAATTAGAATAGTTTAAATTTGTTTGACTGTGAGTTTGGAACCACTGAAGTTGGGGTGCGGATAAAAGCACCCAACCCTTCCCCCCCCCCCAACGATCAAGGTACCACCAAATGTGATAAGGGACCGATCAACACTTCAAAAATACACAAAAAAACCCTCTTTCTCCTTCTCCTAGTCATCGGTTCGGACCCCCGACCTCCCGTCGCCCCCCCTCCCCGACCTCTCGTCGCCCTCAGCCCCGCCTTCCCCGTCACCTGGCCATCCCGCGCCTTCTCACCTTCTTCCTCTCCTTCTTCTTTCCCCTCCCGCTCGCCTCCCCCTCCTCTTCCCCCCCCCCCCCACGCCCCACCCCCAAGATCTATCTGTTCGGTCGGCCGTCAGCCGACCGAAGAGATAGATCAGGGGGAGGGGGAGACGGGCGGGGATGAGGGCGAGGACGATTGGGGGAGGGAAGGAGGGAGGGACGAGGGTGCGGACGGCGGGGGTTGACGGGAAGGGGAAGGTCGGGCGGGAGGCGGGTGGTGGACTTGCCGTGGAAGAAGACGGTGGAGGAGGAGGAGGAGGAGGAAGGAGGGGCGTTTTGGGCTAAATGCCAACTAAATATTGAGTGAACAGTATTTTTTAGAGGTGCCTTAATCAATTTCATGAGTACCTTTATCCGCGCTCCCGAAATTGTGATTTATAACTAACGCGGTCCCTTTGATATGATGATTATTGTTTGTTAGGTTTGCTGATTTCATGAAGGGGAAAAAAAAAAATCTTTTTGGGTTCAAATATCATGTACTTGAATTAGAGTGCATCCTAATTTGATAGTGCTGCAAGATTTGATACTAGAGTGATGCAAGAACGTTCTCGTCCCTGGTCAAACCTAGGTTGGGAATCCTTTAGTTACTTGACTTCTTTAAAGGGCTGTAATTAGGAATGCCAATTAGCGTACAATGTAGAATTACTTAATTTATTTTGTAGTTAAAACAGAAATTAATACCTGTTGTTAGGAATTTTTAGTGAAGCTAATGAATGTTATTATTATGCATTATATTTTCAATGAGGTTTATGAAATGGGAATAGAATAATTAGAGTGCAAATAGAGCAGTATCAAATGGGATATAATAGTTAGAATAGTTAGTTGCTTGAACTTTGTATGTTAAAATGTTGTTTCACATAGAATAGTTAAGAGTACTGCCTAAAGTGTTGCAAATGTGTTGTTAATTAGTCATTTCTTTTTGTTGTAAGTTGCTTTGTGGTTGATAGTTAAGGATGTTTTTTGGCTTAGTATTGTATCATTAGTCTTTTCTATTTTCTCTTTTCATGTAGGGCAGAGAATATGGTTATGCTTATTAGACTTTCAATCCACAATGGTGGCACATTGGTATTCAATTAGAGGGGAGATTGATAAATTAATAATTGATAGAGATGAGGTAACTTATGAAGGGGTTGTGGGCTACTTGTGATATTGTTGGCATAAATCGAAAAGTAATAATAGATTGGATCTCAAGTCTTGGGGATTTGATATGATCAAATGTTTTTGTATACATTTAGCATGCCATGAAACTTAAACGCTAGTTTTAGATGTCCTTCTCGAACATGGCAATGGAAGACTCAGCGATCGTTGTCGGCCCTCCCATTGAATTCTCATGTACCGTCTCTTACCCTTGTAACACATCTCAATGGATTGTGAAGCACTCGTTGCGAAGATATAGTTTCCTTCTAACTCAAGAAAAACTCATGGTAGAGAAATATAGAGATGAGAAGTTGGAGGTTATCTTTTCTACTAAACTTGCAATTATCAGTTCCACCATTGCCACACAGATTGCAGATTCTCTCTTTTCTAATATGATGGCTCATATATGCAAGAGAATTAGGGTTTAGATTTTTTTTTTTTTTTTTTTTTTTTTTTTTTTTTTTTTTTTTTGTGCCTACACAACAAATAGAAGTCATCTATTTTTGTGGGATTGAATCTCACCCATAAATTCAAATTAATTTAAAAAAATAGAAACCCTTATCATTCAGTAACTGACAGATTCCTGCATACATCCCCTCTTCACATGTGTCTCGAAACGTAATAGAGCGAGCACTTGCCCATTATCTTAATATGTCAGGTTACAGATTTATAACTAAATGAGCCTACAGCGACAACTCAGAGTTCAGGTTGCACATCAAGGCTTCATCTCAATCTCAAACAGGAGGGTTAGTTTTAGGGATCCAGGAGGTTAAATAAGGTGAAAGTCATGTTTTCTTCTTTGATCATGCTAAAATTCCAAATTACAGTCTATTAGTAATGTTTTCTTCCTTAGTTATATCATTCTTCTTTCTTCTCACTCGGGCTAAGATTCAACGTCAGTAACTTGGGGTGATCCAGCTCGGTTCACGGGATGCATTGGTGTTGATATACAAAACCAAGCTTCAAAGCCAACTGCAAGTCAATCTGTAATATCATAGTCCAAACTACAAAACTAATGAAAGAAGCAGCTTCAGAAATAAGTAATGTTTTAGAGTAATAGTTAGCACTGTTTTGAAATGTACTGGAACATGTATTGGTTATTCTTCTAAGACAATTGATCTCTAAGTTCTGGAACATGTGATAAGTTTAGTTCTGTGACTATTATTTGGATTTGGGATGTTCAAGCTATTAATATTTGACTTGGTTCAATTTTTTGATCCTATTGCGTATTAAAACCTATTTTGAAATATGCTGTGAAAACTCCATGGTCAGTATTGCTGTCAAATATGTCATTTGTTTGTTTGGTGATGTTTAACAGCAGGTTTTTTCAGGCAATTATTTGCAATTATCTGTTTTGTGATCGACATGAAAAGCTTTTGAAGTTGCCTATATAATTGAGTGATGCATTACAAAGAATTGTTTGTTCATTTCATTGCTTTAATTTCTAGTTCTCATTGTGAGTTTAGTTCTCGAGTTTAGACATTAACAACCAAAAAATGATCTCATTTCTTGATAGTTTTTGAGTTAGTTCTTAATTTAGCCTTTGAGTTGCATCATTGCTCATTCATGCTCTATTTTTTTCATCACTGCGTAGTCTGACACAAAAGATCTCATTCACTTTGGTTAAGTTTCATTCATTCTAAACTAGCTTTGATAGTGTTCAACTTTGATCCTTCAAACCTAGTACCATTTGAAGGACTCGGGGCTCCATCCCAAAAGACGGGACTGTTAGGTGGAGTTGCTCAAATCCTTATAACCTTATACCCAAGACCATCCCCACATCTAGGCGACCACTGTCAAATTTCTCGAGAGCCAAACATTAGCTTCACAGGGGCCTATTGCGCCATTGGGGGATCTATACATCGTCAAACATCACCCACACACACGACTAAGTTCGGGGCATGACTCTGATACCACTTGAAGGACTCGGGGCTCCATCCCAAAAGACTAGCCTATTAGGTGGAGTTGCCTAAATCCTTATAAACCCAAGACCATCCCCACGTCTAGCCGATGTGGGACTATTTGTTCGACCCAAATCCCAACACCATTGGGGCTTCGTATTTCTTAACCCAGCAGCATGAGATTTGAACTTGAACTTTGTGAAGTGCGAACAAGTAGTTCATTGTTAGAAAATTATAATTTAATTTTGTTTGGTACTGGAATGGTCAACTTACTTTAGCCTAGTCTTGGAAAGGCAACGGATACAACTACAAAAGTATGCATTTGGTGCTCTCTCTCTCTCTCACACACACTCTCTCTCCAACCAGCCCATGAAAAATTACAATTTAATTACTTTTGTTATGAAAACAACTAACTTACTTGAACTTAATCTTGGAAAGGAAAGGCCACACATACAAAAGTACATATTTAGTGAGCTAGACTTTCTCCAATGGATCTTCAAACAACCATCTTTTTGTAATTTTTTTTTACGTTTGTAAGTTTGAATTTGTCATAAGTTGTGTTTAATTATAAAATATAACATTTTCATTTCTCAGAAATATGATCCCAGACACTAGATTCTTGAGACTATTTGTGGTGGAGGTTTTCCGCCACAAGTGATCGGATGGTCGATCTTTACCACATGTGCGAAAAGAGTTGAATGGGGTTTTAGAGTGCGAGAGAAAATAAAGCACAACACAAAAGAGACACAAAATTTTTAAGTGAAAACTCAAATCGGGAAAAATCATGGAGATGAGGAGGAGAATCCACTATAATTTTTAGGTTACAAGAATTACAGAGATTGAATCTCAAAGTATCAGTGCTGGGCTTTTTCTTCAAGAGAGAGAATCGATGATCCAGCCTTCCTCAAAAGGTTAAAAAGTCCTCCTCTCGCTAGAAAAGAAGGTCTGATCTGTGTGTATAGGGGCGGATGGTATGAGCGTGATTTTAGTAACCGCATGATTTGCATGTACAGATTTGTTGTAATAACCATAATAATTGATGCTGGATTGTTGAGATTGCATGCAGAAAGTCCCGCCTTAATCCATAACTATCCAGCTTGGAGGGCGCTTCACATTATGAATGTAGAGGGAGGTCAGGCTGCGTAATTAAAGGTGAAGATCAAAGATGATATGTTGTCGCAGCGTAATTGAAGGAGGAGATCAGGGATGGTCTGTTGTCAAAATAATCTGTCTTCAGAGTGAGGGGCAGCTTACTGTCCTCGGAGTGAGGAGCAGCTTCTGGAATAGCTGAGTGGCCTCGGAGCGAGGAGTAGCTTTTAGAGTGACTGAGTGTCCTCGGAGCTAAGAGCAGCTTTTGGAGTGGCTTCGGAGTGGTAGAGGCTTTTAATTGCTTGGACACGTATTATGATCTTGTGTGGGTCAGATTTTGACCACTACAGATGCCCCTACTCTTCTTCATCTTGAAGTCTGCAAGAGAGAAATGAGAGATCAAAGCCGGTCAAAGATTCCTCGGTGCCTTATCCTTGACTTGATACTTGTGGGTAGAGGAAGATCTGGTTCATTAATGAAGATTGTGCCGCTGGCTGACAGGTGACATGTCGGTCGATTTGGCTCTCGAAATTGGTAATTGACACCTCTTCGAATTCTGGAACCATGATGACAGAGATTGTGGGGGAATAGTGGTTGATACCATGCCTCTATGATTTGACCGAAATTTTCGCGATGTGATCCGACTTTCCGGGGATTGAGAATTTGAATTGGAGTCAGTTGGGTTCCTCCTCCATCTATAAATAAGCAAAATTCTTCATGTAAAAGTAGCCCCTGCCATCTACTCTAAAAAGTCTTGTCATGGGCTCTTCTCCTTTCATTTTATTGAGTTGCTATGTGCCCTTCTCTCCTCTTCGTTAGATAGAGAAAAGAAAGGTGGAGAAGATGATGGCGAGCTCCCGCTATTTGAGAGTATGTTCGTCATGATATATCAGTCATCGTGATGAGCCCGTCATGATACATCAAGCATCGTGATGGAGCTCCACCATTGGGGGCGACTGCTTGATGGCGCGCTTCGATTGAAGCCGATTATCTGGTTCCAAGTCGCTCATTTTTTAGGGGGTGGATCATTTTAAAGAATCTGACCCTCCCTTCAAATAAGGCGTATGAGGAAGGAACAAAGGAAGCTTCTTGGTCGGTTTGCTGGCGAATTGCTTCTCACATCGGAGCTTGATCCTCTTCCTTAGGACATCGCAGTGAAGAGAAATGTTTTCTCCTTCTGATGTGTTTTTCCGGAATCCATCTGGTTGGACATTGCTACCTCGCATCCAGAGAGCTTCTTGGGGATCATCGTAGCGGGTGGTGTTCGCCTGGCTGCCTTGGATGTGTGCAAAACACTGTCGAGGCATATAGTTGCTTGCCTTAAGAACCGGTGCAAGGATAAAGACTTCCCCCAAGAGGTCTCCTCTGATGAACAAGTCTTTATCGGGAGTCTGTAAATGGTGATAGGACAGGTTCTCAGATCTCCTTTATTTCTTTTTAAGAAGTAAACATAGAGATGTAAAGATTTCATGTATTCTATTTGTCAAATTTAATGACATTATAAAATTTAATGAAATGTAGTTGCATGTATCTTGTAATAGAAATGACTGAGTTGTTTGGATATTGCCTGAATTGTATTGTGAAATGATCATACCCTTCGGAGGCCTGGCTCCAGGATGCCAAGAATGTGATGAGTCTGAGTTACCCTCTTCGGATGGTGTCGTCATCTCTGAGCTACAAACATTTGTTCTCCGAGTGAAGTGAGGACTTCAATCACGGAGATGGACTGAGCTGAGCTCCGAGTGAAGTGAGGACTTCAGTTACGGAGAAGATCTGGGCTGCTAAGGGCTGACCTCCAATTGAAGTGAAGACTTCATTCACGGAGATAAACTATTCAGATGGCTACCCAACTGGGAGGGCGACTCGATGGGAGCTCGAAGGCTAATGTTGGTGAAAATGTTCTCAAGTGGGGGTTTCCCTTTTCATAATGCACAAGCATAATATTCTAAATGAAGGGAGCCCTAAGCTGCGGAGCTGGGCAAGCGGTTGCTCAATTGGGATGAGCCTTCCAGGGGGTAGTTGCCTAATTGAGGATAAGCTTTTAGAACCAAGAAATAGGTGTTTGTACTGTGATTCTCGAGTAGGGTTTTCATCCTTGGAATATAAACAAACTAGCTGTAACCTAACCGAGGATGAACCTTTCGAATGGTAGTTGCCCGATTAGAGATGACCCAAGGCAGTTGCCCAGTGGGGATGAACTTTCTGGATTGTAGTTGCCCACTGGGGATGAGCCTAAAGGGTAGAAGTTGCCTGATTGGGGATGAACCTTTCGGAGGGCAGTTGCCCAATCAGAGATGAGCCAAGACAGTTTCCTGGCAGGGATGAACCTTCCAGATGGTAGTGGCCCTTGGGGATAAGCTCAAGAGATCGCTCAGGGGCGGATGCTTGTGTAATCGTTCTTCAGTGGAGGCTTCCCTCCTTAGATCATACAAACGGAAGTTTCTGAGTGTGAGGGGCCTTTAACCACAGAGCTTAAATTAGCAGTAACTTGATTAGAAATGAGCCAGAATCTTACCTGAGATGAGTGCCTGTGTTATCGTTCTCGAATGGGGGCTTCCCTCCTCGGAACATACAAATGGAAATCTCCAGAGAGACGGAGTCGTGAGTTGGCCACAAGGGGGTTGGTGAGCGGATTGGCGGATCCTGTGAAGGATGTAGAGAGCAGGGAGCCAGAGGTTGGAGCTGTTAGACTTCGAGCGGGGGAATTCCTTCTCGGATGTTCCGTCATGACTCCGAAGAAGAGAGCTATAGGCTGGCTGAGCGGGAGCCGATGAGCAGGTTCCGCGGATCGTTAGAAGGATGTATGGAAGCCATCAGAATGTATTTTTATTAAATGACTTCAATAAAGTACATAAAAAGTGAATGAGATTGATTGGGGGAAAACCGCGCACAAAAAGTGTATGTTTTGAAATGGATATTTAAAGTGTGTGTGCTTTGGCTTCCTCGATACTTCCGTTATAGCATAAAGGCTAAAACGAGTCGAATCCAAGGACGGGAGGCGATAGAAGTTTTACCGGTTGATTCATGTGTTTGTTAAAGATTCTTCAAAGTCTTAAAGAATGAAAAGAAAGGAAAAGAAAGAATGAAAAGAGAAGTACGGTGAAATACGAAGAAGTGGGAGACATAGAAAAGAATGGTTTTTTGATATTTCTAAAACAAAGTGAAAAAGAAAGAAAATTCACGGCTACTAACTACTAATAACTCCACCAACATGCTAACCTCTTAGTGATAGTTGCCTCGCACGTATCATTGGCCATCACTAGTCCTTGGTTCAAGAGCTATTCAAAGCATGACCCATATGTAACTCATCACAACCCAACTCAACAAACAAGTGCAAGCTACAATTAAATCATCAAAACTCAATAAGAGCAAGCACGAAGTAAAGTAATGTAAGCTTGTTAGAGAGTTAGAAAGTTAGAGTGTTAGATCCATCATCATGAGCCATCAATGGCTCTTGCAAGAGCAAGGCCAAAACGAGGCTATTAGATTCATGTGGATTATCAAATAAGAAGTTAGACTAGTTGGTGGTTAGTAGTTAGTTGCCATGAGAGAAAAGCTAGTTACACATGTAAAAGAGATTAGAGAGAAGAAAACAAAGATAAGGTAAGAGAGCACCTTTTATAGATTGTCACCTTCCATTACAAGCACTCTTGCTTCCCCACATGTACCACTCTATCTCCCTAATACAAGATCTAAAAAAATGGAAAATATAAGGGAGGAAGAAGAACTAACCTAACCTAAACTACCCTAAAATACAACATGGAATGAAAACTACTCCTAAAACTTGCATATCCTCAGTCTGGAACCCCAGGGGGTATTTATAGCCACCAGGGAAGGGGGCCAGGGGACAAACCCTGGCCCGAAGCACGGCCGCGGAAACGCGGCCCAGCCGCGTTTCCGCGGCCCTACGGTGGCTGCGTGTACCCCCTGATCCCCGGTGTACGTATCATCGTATCGGTACGCGATACGACGTACAAAATTGATTTGACCTCCGTGGTAGTCCGATTGAGCCGATTTCAATTTCAAAAATTATTTTCTAATATTTTTGATTTTTCAAGATTTTCTGGAATTTTTCTGGATTATTTTGGAAAATCTCCGTAGTCGGTGTCGACCGATACCGATTACCGGCCTTCTGATTTTTATCTCACAAATGGAGTTGGATTTTGAGAATCCGCTTTCACTGTGTGTCTTAGAATCATGTTCTCTACATTGGGGTATTTTGGGGATTTTTCTGAATTTATCGAAAATCCGGCCAAACCGGTGTCGCCGGTATCGACGAGGCACTCCAAGATTTTTAATTTGCAAACCGGATGGAATTTCTTCAAACCGTTTTCATATTACGTCTCAGCGTAATATTCTTTATTTTCTGTAATTTTTGGGCACCGTTCGGAGCCGCTCAAATATCGGGCCACTTTAATAATAATAAAATATTAATTTTTAAATCTTCTTTCTTTTCTTTTCTTTTCTTTCCTTCTTCCTTCTTCCAGAGAAATCCCCCACCGCCTTCCTGTAGACAACCGACCTCTCTCTCTTCACTACCCTTTTAAAATCTCTAATCCCCCTCTCTTCCTTAATTCTCTCTCTCTCTAACTTCTCTCTTTCCCTCTCTGTCCAAACCCCAGCCAGCGCCTCCCCTCCGGTCATCGCGCCCCCAGCCCGGCGTGCGGCCGGTGTCGCCGCCGCCGACCGCCGCCACCACGGCCGCCGCCGCCGGCCGCAACCCCCAGGCCAACCCCTCTTCTTCTCCTATTTTCTTTCGCCCCTTCTTCTCTTTCTTCTTCTTTTGCTGTGCTGTAAGTCTCCCTCTCCCTCCTCTCTCACACACCCCCCTCTCACCCTCTCTTTCTCACTCTCTCTAGCCGGAGACCGAACCACCGCCGGCGACCGGGCTCGCCGCCGGCGGGCCCCCGTCGCCGCCGGCCAGCTAAACTGGCCGGCGGCCATGCTGAAGCACAGCAGCAGCAGCAAGAAGCTGCTGCTGCTGTTGTTATGATTTTGGGTTTGGGGTGAACCCAAAACCCATTAAACCCTTCACCCCAAAACCCACTAACCCTATTAGCCTCTACCCGCTACCCAATAACCCGATACCCATTAATTTAAGTTAAATGGGTTTGGGTATTGGATCCAAACCCGACCCGTTATCTCACCAGACCCGCATCCAAACCCATTACAGGTAATTTTACAGAAAACCCCTGTGCAATTTATTAATTACATTTGAATTCTTTTTATTTGCATATTTAACCCTATTTGTTCTGATTTAGTATTCGGACGATATCGGGAACATCCGGACTCCGTTTGGGACGATTCTGGATCCGTTACAATCGTGGGAACGAGAGCTACCTTCCCATAACCAGTTTGTGGGTGTTTTCTTTTTATAAATTATATTTTTATTATGTTTAGTAAAAGTGATTATTGCTTAATTATCAGTAAATCATTAAAATGATTGTTTATTACAAATATCCTAATCTTGATAATTATTGTTTCCTACAAATGTCATTGTGGGGAATTACCTGAGTTAGTATCCCATCGTAGTTATAAGATAGTGATCATTAGTGTAGCAGTATTTGACACTTGAATAGGTGATATAGCCATAGAACACTGGAAACGATAGTTTACATCCATTGTATTGCATATTCATGTCTATCTGGTACATAGAGACTTGTTAGACGGGACACTGTTATCTCCTGCATATTCACCATGACTTACATATCCTGTCACCCGGGACCCTGTTATCACATGTACATGTATCACCGTTGCACAGATGCTATGACACGTCACACCAGTAGTCCGTATTCATGTGCACCACTTCACAAGATACCGTCATGTCATATTATTGTGATCATCGTGACATGGATTCTCGGCATATTACTATTACACATGCATGCATGGTTTCATTCTTCTTGTTATGTCATATGGATTCCCGTTCATATTATGTCATATGGATTCCCGTTCATATTACATGTTACATGTATTATTGTTCCATGTTACCGTAGTCATATTATATGATTGTTTCCTGTTACTGATATGGATATTCCCGTTACTGGACATGAGAGCTGTTGATATGCGATATGTGCAATCCCACATCTATTGTTCCCGTTTTCCGTTATATTGTTCCCGTTATATTGTTCCCGTTTCCCGTTATATTGTTTTATGCTATCAACCGAGCTCATGTCCTGTTATCATGTTACCTGTATCATGTACTGTATTTGTTCTTGTTACCTTGTATACTTAACGCATAAAGATCACTTGGGTATGGGGGAGTCTTGACGGTTGATTAGATCATATCGGGTGGATGTCTGGATCCATTGTTCGTCCCACTGCAGGGGACGGGGTAGTGCTGGCTACCATCTGTTACTCATGAGCATCTCGTTATTGTTTTAGCTCATTGAGATTCCCGTTACATGTTACAGCTCTAGCGGGCTGGCCCTGGTCTCAGCAGTCAGGGATCTGATAAGGCCGTTGTCCCGGGTATGTACGGGATACACCCACCCGATAAGAACTCCTCGACCATGGGTTTCCAATGAACATAATAAAACAGTATACACATTAGTGACGTCGGGAACACTTGTTATTTGATCACTCTCTCGTTTGGAAAATGGTACCCGTAGGCCATGTCCGGATGGGTTCGACTGGAGTGCGGGTTCCAGTATGAACTGCCAGTGGTATGGGACACTGGAAGAGAGTGATTGTAATACCAGGTGGTACTGATTGCTACTATTGTATAAATCACATGACATGCCTGGTACATATATGCTATCTTGTTATTATTCATGCTACTTTATCCGATATCCTGTTACCTGTATACTTGTTACTTTACCTGGCATATGTTATACTTTCTGTGATGGCATACGACGCATGTTCTGCGTTGCATATCTTATGCTTTCTGTATAGCAGACATCATTACTGTATATACACCACACCGTATAGTGATTACATTGCATAGGCCCATCTGCCTGTACACGTCTATCACGTCACCATTTATTCGATAAACTGGACACGACTATAAACATGACCCGATGATAACCGACTAGGTAGTGATGGTATTAAAAGATGACATGTTTATATATTTGCACTGCTTTCATGTGTATCTACTGTTTATATATCCTTATTATATGGTATCACTAGTCCAACCTCATGTATTATATGTTATTATCGTGCTTGTATTACTATTGTATCTATTATTGCCTCCTTCATTTTACCACTCACTAGGTCGCTTTCTGACGACCCTGGGTTTGCATGTCCAGGTTGGAGATCCGAGTTACCGTAGCTTCAGAGAGTGCCTTGGAGTCACATGGGAGATTCCTCATCGGGACTATTCATAGGTATTTTAGTGATTTATTTCCGTTATCTTATTTGTCCCCATTTTTCATATCTGTTATGATCGCTAACCTCTTCTGCAGGTATTCTTGTACTTATTTCATGCTGGAACTCATGACTATATGGAGGTATTGTACTGTACTGAGGCTTAACGTACGCGTGAGTGTGTTTTCACCTCGCGTATGTACGTCACCATAACATCCCCGTACCTGCGGGATCGGGGCGTTACACCGCGCGCGGTCCCGTCTGTCCCCTGTCAGGCTCTGTGCCTGGTTTCGTCTTTGCAGCCCCTGGTTTTGCCGAATCAGCTCCTCTAGGTCAATAGCTATGATAATAGGCTTTAAATCACCAATTAAATGGTGATTTAGATCTTCTTCTTCATTTGCACACCATGAACCTAGGATCAAGCAAGCAAGCAAGCAAGGTATTATTAGCAGAATTTATTATCAAATAAATGTGAAGATGAGGTATAAATTATGCAAAATTAGATACTAATCACACCCCCACACTTATCTTTTTACTCGTCCCGAGCAAAACAAAAATAAGAAAATTATTACACCACTTTCGCAGGTGACGCGATTGCACTGAGCATGTGCAACAAGCCGTTAAACCTCTATGTTTCCCCTAGAGGAGGAGTTTTGTCTCCTGAGGGTTTTCAGCGGATTACACCCACAAAATCCATAAAGAAAGAAATCAAATGTTAGTATTTTGAAAACACATTTTGAAATAGAGAAAAGTGTTGAAATATTTTTGTGAAAATATAAGTGATCTAAGGTCATAGGTTAACCAGAAATTGTTCTTTCTTAAACTAAGTCAAAATGCAAAAAATCTTGTTATAAATTAAATGTAAGAATTTAAAATTGAATTGACTCTTTAATCTTTCATAAAATTCTTAGAAAATATGCACTTTGTGGACTGTGAAGATTTTTGGGATATCGACTCTAACTTTCCTGCCATTTTTTAATATATATATATATATATATATATATATATATATATATTTATTTATTTATTTATTTCTCCTTTTTTTTTCTTCCCTTAGTTTTCTTAGGCTTTCTTATTTACCCGGGTAGTGAGCCTTTAGCCGGTGACTCCCAAACCAGATGATCTTAGGGCACCAGATGAGAAAACATCCCTCGGACTTAAGGACTCGAGTAAACAAGGCCACAAAACTAAAGGGGTTATTTTATTTTTTGTTCACCATTTTAGGTATGAATAATCATGCTTCCTGAGGCATAATTACCCAACTTCGATAAGTGATTTTTATTATCATAATTTTTTTTTGTATATATATATATTTTTTATGGCATTTCAGTCTTTGTTTCAATCCCAAAAATTGTGTAAGTGTGAAGTGCATAAATCTAAGGCAAAAAATTTAAGATCAAATTATCTTTTCAATTTTACTTTCTTATCCTAAAATTTAAACAAGATCTATTATTTTGACTTGGTTTAAAATTTCATAATTTTAGGTCTTCCTAATTCCTAAGATAATCTTAATTTTCTTAAAAATGGATCAAAACTATTTCTCTTGTTTCAAAAAGTTTTGTAAAAAGAAGAAAAGAGTTTTTATATAAAAGATTTTTTTTATAATATAAGGAAAAAGAAGTGTAAAAGAAAGAAAATTTAAAACTAACTACGTTAGTAAACCCTCCCCCACACTTATCTCATGCATGGTCCTCAATGCATCGTGAATGTGTAAATACATGAAACAAATGGAGAGGTAAGGAAGATTACCTCAAGGGGGTGGCTCTGGTAGTGGTCGGATTGGGCCAAGCGTTGCGACCCAATAAGATATCGTGGATCATCCAGAAATCCACCAAGGACCTCTCTAATATGACCCCAGAAAAGAATTATGGATTGAATGGTCTTATTGAAAAATTTATCCCCATCTAATGGCCAATTTTTAAAAATAATAACTGAGTCATTTTCTTCAACATTCTTGTCCAACAATGAAGTGTGGTTTTGAGAGATGATCGATTTGGACTTAAATGGAACAGGAACAAAAACCGATACCGACTCGGGAAGTTGACTCAGATCAAGTCGAGAGTCAACAATGAGAGTCGAAATAGGTTCAAAAATAGGGTCCAAACCAAAGAATTGATGTTCACACACTTTCCCCATGAATGAAGTGCGATCATGAGAGATTGGTGATTCCATTTCACGGTGTATTGGTACAGGATTCAATGTTGACTCCGAAATAGAGAAAAAATCTGGTAAAGATACCGGGGTCATTATTGAACCAAAAAGTGAAATGGAATTACTAAAATGAGGTTCAGGATCACATTCAGGTTCGGTTTCAATTTCAGGAAAGGGATAACTTGCCAGAATGTCCAGGCGATTTTCATAACTTGGAGTGTGGTCAAGTTCAAATGTATGATCTATTGAATATGGATTTCCAAAATGACATGATTCATGGGTCCAATCAGTAGAGTTAGGGATATAAGGATCGGTCAAAGGTTGACAAGAAAGACTTTCCTCGCTCTCATGATCAATTCACTCATAAGTGCGTCTAATCTACTAATAGGTCTTGTAACAGAATTTGGATTCGGAATCATGTCTTCCATACTCTTTGTAATTGGTTCTTGAAAATATGAGTATGGAAGTTGAGTTTGAAAATTGTGGTAAAATTGTGAGTCCATAGGATTTTGCGGTTGTTGCTCGGACTCACGCAAGGGTTCCATACTCAAGTCCAGTATTGAAGTTTGTTCATTTGAATTGGTGAGACTGGAAAAGATGAGTGGGACTCTTGAAAATTTGGTTGAGATGATGAGTCCAACATGTTTTGCATTCTTTCACAAAAAACTTCCAAACGCTTTTCTAGTTCAGATTCTTCTTCAATGGGATGCTCTAGAAAAGGAGTATGTGGAGTTTGATATGAGAAGGATTGTGAATTGAGCAAATTTTGCATTTGTTGTAGGGACTCTTCTATACTCCTTTCCAATGATGATTTTTCTTCAATTGGTAGTTCAGGAAAAGGAGTATATGAATCAAAATTGGGGAACGAATATTGTAAAAATTGTGGACAAGATGGTTGAAAATTTGACTCGGGGTAGGTGAATCCCATGAACTCTGTGAAGAGTTGAAATTATTTTGAAAATTATGGTCATATGGTTGGGGTTATGGGTCATATTGATTCGGATAATCCCAACCCGGCATATATGGTTGGTTCATGTTGTACATTGCCGGGTCAGAGTTATCCGAGTCAAATGAGGTCGGGGTGAAATATGGATTCATATTATAATTGAAAGAATTGTTGTTATTAAAATCCATATCACAATTTACACAAAAGAAAAACAAACAAACAAACAAACAACAAAGAAAAAGAAAAAGAAAACAAGCCTATGCTAAGGTTGACTTAGACCTAGACGACTCCTAACTGGTTAGACTGTCCACGGGGGGTCTATTGTCGGAAGCTGACCACGAGTTAATCGGTCAGGTAGGGGCAAGATCAGTGGGAGGTATCCGTGCCGGAGCAACGAGCCTAATTATGCCAAACCACTGTTCTTCGAGGTTTCGCCTTTCAATCCCCAACCTTAGACACCGATTTGACAAGAGTCAACTTCTAACAACTTCCCCCTTAGGTCAATCTCCTAAATGAGTCCGATATGTCCCTAGGGGTCAACGTCTAGCAATTTTTATTAAGGTTTGGGTTGTGTGAGTGGGGAGGTGATTTTTGGGCTAAGAGAGGGTAATGACTTCCCCACCTTATGTTGTCTTGGTTTTGCCCTTAAGTTAAATTAGTGCAAGTGTGCAATATAGATAAGGATGAACACAAAAAAGCGAGTAAATCACTGAAATGTTTGTCCTAACTATATGCAATGCAATATGTACACCTCCTACAAGATCACAACAACACAAGAATAAAATACAGTATATTGGAATGAAAATTGACACGTGCCTAGATGCAAATGTCTAACCGTTTTAAAGCATCCAATTACCGTATTTTAATTCTTAAATTATTTACAATGTACAGGTAATATAAAAAAAATAGCAGCAGAAAATAAGAATATATAAGAATTACCCGACCACACTTGAGCAAGTGTGGATTTCTGCAATGCTAAAACTTTAACTTGCACACCAAAAAACAAAGAAGAAAAATTAGCAAACTTGTGAAATCAAACCGTTCCCATCCCCGGCAACGGCGCCAAAATTTGATCGGAGGAAAATCGCGCACAAAAAGTGTATGTTTTGAAATGGATATTAAAGTGTGTGTGCTTTGGCTTCCTCGATACTTCCGTTATAGCATAAAGGTTAAAACGAGTCGAATTCATAAGAACGGGAGGCGATAGAAGCTTTACCGGTTGATTCATATGTTTGTTAAAGATTCTTCAAAGTTTTAAAGAATGAAAAGAAAGGAAAAGAAAGAATGAAAAGAGAAGTACGGTGAAATACGAAGAAGTGGGAGACATAGAAAAGAATGGTTTTTGTAGTTTTTGATATTTCTAAACAAAGTGAAAAAGAAAGAAAACTCACGGCTACTAACTACTAATAACTCTACCAACATGCTAACCTCTTAGTGATAGTTGCCTCACACGTATCATTGGCCATCACTAGTCCTTGGTTCAAGAGCTATTCAAAGTATGACCCATATGTAACTCATCACAAACCAACTCAACAAACAAGTGCAAGCTACAATTAAATCATCAAAACCCAATAAGAGCAAGCATGAAGTAAAGTAATGTAAGCTTGTTAGAGAGTTAGGAAGTTAGAGTGTTAGATCCATCATCATGAGCCATCAATGGCTCTTGCAAGAGCAAGGCCAAAACGAGGCTATTAGATTCATGTGGATTATCAAATAAGAAGTTAGACTAGTTGGTGGTTAGTAGTTAGTTACCATGAGAGAAAAGCTAGTTACACATGTAAAAGAGATTAGAGAGAAGAAAACAAAGATAAGGTAAGAGAGCACCTTTCATAGATTGTCACCTTCCATTACAAGCACTCTTGCTTCCCCACATGTACCACTCTCTCCCTAATACAAGATCTAAAAAAAATGGAAAATATAAGGGAGGAAGAAGAACTAACCTAACCTAAACTACCCTAAAATACAACATGGAATGAAAACTACTCCTAAAACTTGCATATCCTCAGTCTGGAACCCCAGGGGGTATTTATAGCCACCAGGGAAGAGGGGGGCCAGGGGACAAACCCTGGCCCGAAGAGCGGCCGCACGCGCCGCGGCCATACGTGGCCGCGCGCGGTCCCGTCTTGTCCCCTGTCAGGCTCTGTGCTTGGTTTCGTCTTTGCAGCCCCTGGTTTTGCCGAATCAGCTTCTCTAGGTCAATGGCTATGATAATAGGTTTTAAATCACCAATTAAATGGTGATTTAGATCTTCTTCTTCATTTGCACACCATGAACCTAGGATCAAGCAAGCAAGGTATTATTAGCAGAATTTATTATCAAATAAATGTAAAGATGAGGTATAAATTATGCAAAATTAGATACTAATCAGAGATACATGGAGCTTTTATCCGTGTGAGGAACTTTTCTGCTCTTATTTGTCGGATGGTGTTAGTCAACTATTCTGTGTTGAGTGACCATGTGTTACTGTTGATTTAGAGACGGGGTTTCTTGCTGCCTTTCTGTCTCTGAGGAGGCTACGGGTGCGAGGATGTACTCTCGAAGATAACCATGCTGGACAAGATCTTCAAGGTACTTGTTGAGTGACTGGCATTGAGAAGTCTGGTTCCTTGCTGACATGAAAGGAACAATAGTTTGTTTCGGGATGAGCAGGGTCGTGTGGTTTTATTTTCGGACGCTTCACCTAAGGTCGACTTTTGATGGTTTCGAAAACATCCTGGATCGGGAGCTTCAGCAGGGTGTTGTCTACCCAGTGGCTTGGAGTGGGCTCTACTGAGGTATGAGAATGATTGTTTCTTGAAAGAGCCTTGTCCACGACCCTGGATGTTGAAGGAGGGGTCACCCTGTCGCACAGCTTCGATTTTCTTCCGTCGTCACCGCGCGATTGAAAGATGGGTTGATGGAGATTTTCATTGCTTCCTCTAACTGAATGTATGGTTGGGCTCCGTACAGGATCTTGCTCCAACGGGTGACGTTGTATTTCACCAGATACTTGTACATCGGGTAGTGACTCGTAGTCCCCTGATGAATGCAAGAGCGGATGCGTCTTCGCTGCAATTGTGTATTTTGGCTAGCTAATTCTGAAAGTAGACAATGTACATTTTGAGACTGTTGGAGGGCCTCATCTTGACAGAGAGGAGGATAATGATTGTTCTACTTGAACTCTTGGAGGGAAGATCATTGAGCAAGAATAACTTGGTGAGATCTCTGAAGTTATGGATTGAACGTGACGGAAGGGAGTAGAACTAGTCAAAAGGCTACCCCCTTCAAGCTGGAGGGGATGATTCGACACAGATGGAGTCATTTCTGGAATGAATCACCATCCTGTTCTGATACTGGCGGAGGTGTTGGACTGGGTCGCTCTGAACGGAGTGGTAGTCAAAGGTTAGAATCATGAACTTCTTTAGAAATTCATATTCCAGTATGCCCTCGGAGAAGGGGAGTTGGATGCATCGGGGGCGATGGCTCTAAGTCTGCCATGATGTGGCATCCTTACTTCTTTGACTCGCTTTTGTACAAGCTTGTTGAGATCTTGGACACGGATGAACTCCTTTGGTTTTCCTCCTCGAATGATCATGTCGATCCTTCAGTCGAGGATGAGGAAAGCTCGATCCGTTGCTAGATTGCTCTGATGGAGTGTGGAAGGCTGCTTTGTGACACCTCTGGCTTTGAGACTGCTCACCACTTGTAGTGTCCATAGCGGTGGGCCTCTCTAGCAATGGAGGCGGTCCTCGGGTGTTCTTGAGATTCGTAATCTGGACAAGGAGTTGGTCATTTAAGCGCTTCATCCCTCTCAGCGTCACGGACCGTATTTTTCTCGATCTTACTCCGCTTGTTTTCACTCGCGGTCGAACAGGGCTTGCTGCTTCACCATCTCATCTTTCATGTCAATAAACATTTCGAGGAGTTGGGCTTCGTAAGTTGATGGTGGTGAGCGTCTCCGGCTGCCTCCTGCGAAGGTGCGGAGACAGTATCTTCCACGATGGGGCTGAGGTTAGGTCACTCGGGAACAATGTCCCTAGCGATGGCAATGAATTTGTCCATGGAGGTAGTCCCTTCGCTGGTGGTCGACTGCTCTTTTGGGCCATAGATTATTGGAAAGGCTTTTTGAGGATGGTTTTGTAGGGGATAAATTTGCGCGTTGGGGCTCATTTAAATGAAAAAACACCATCTGTGGTAGAGATTTCCGCCACTAGCGATTGCACAGTAGATCCTCTTAGAGGCAAGAAAGATTTGAATAGGGTTTTAGAGTGCGAGAGAAAATAAAGCACAACACAAAGAGATATAGATTTTTTTACATGAAAATTCAAATCGGGAAAAAAACCACGTTGAATACACTAAAATCTATAGGTTACAAGATTTTATGGATTGAATGCCAGAGTCTCAGTGCTGGACTTTCTTCAAGAGAGAGGACGAGGATCCAACTCCCCCCCCAAATGGTTAAAAAGTCCCCCTCTCGCTGGAGAGATGTCCATTATACTTGATCTTATATGTGTGCCTGGAGATGGATGGTACGGGTGTGATTTTGTAATCGCATGTGTATGCTGTCTAACAATCACTAAGGACCCATCAGACGCGAGCCTCATTTCAACAGAGGTCGCATTTCGTCTAAAACGCGGACCTCGCGTCCCAAGAAGCTGAAGACTTCAGACGCGGGTCTGAGTAAACCTGCGTTCAATTCGAGTCTGAGTAACTGCGTCCCATTTCAAGTGCGGTCTGAGCAACTTGGCGTTCCACGCCCGACGCGGGTTTGAAAAATCCTGTGTCCACTTCAAACGCGAGTCTGAGCAACTCCGCATTCTGAGACGCCCGCGTCTACAACAAGCAATGTGAGCTCCGTGTCCCGCCAGACCCGCGTTTCTGTTGTAACAGACCCCATTACTGAGTCAATTAACTCCCCACATAATGAGAGTTAATCTCCATTATGCAGGGATTTTAGGTGACAATCATACCCCTATTACACACTATAAATAGCCTGAGTAGCTATGAAGAAGGAGGCTTTTGACTGGAGCAGAGAGGACTTTTGGAGAAAGGAGTATCAGTAGACTCTAAACACCAAGTGTGTTAAAAACAGAGTACCTCTCTGATTAGTCTTGAAAGCATCCAGAAGAGAAGCTAGACAGTCGGCCGGTCAACAGAGAATAAGAATCACTCTCCATCGCCATCCAAAACCCAAATTTAACACAGAGGAGACTGCATCTTCTCCCCTCTTTTGTAATCAAATCGTTCCGTTGTAACCTTTCAACTATCAAAGAAATCTTATATCGATCAGGCGTTTTTCCGTCTAAACAAAAGATTACGACTCCGCTAGGAATCTGCTTCTCTAATGATGAGAATATCGTGGCGCAAGTCGATGTACGACTCCTCGGGAAGACGGTAGAATCCCTCGTTGTTAAATTCGACCAAGGGAAGTTTAAGGAATTTCTTTCCTCTAGCTCCGCCAGCCCCAAGACAATACGGCAATAGCAAAAATCTCCTCTGAGACACGCTCTTAAATCTCTCTGGAGATTACTCCTTAAACGGCCCGCACCGTTGCTCATAACGCAAAGGGTGCCACTTCTGAAGAGGTACTGAAACCTCTTGTGCAGCCCACGCTGCCCGCGTTAACGTCTCTCAGGAGACCAATAAGGAAAAGCGTTGGCGCATGACCAAAGAGACGGTGAAGATCAATTCTGCCATCCTCATCCTCTCCAAACTCTGCAATTTTAGGTTGCCGGGGGTTTCCCAACACTCATACGGCTTAACGGAATGTTGAACGTCGACGAAGGCGCCGCGCACGTTGAACAACATTTGAAGACTCTACAGAGACAATCTCTTCTGCAGATTCAGAACGCAAGGTTAATACCCGCGTTTCTCTTAAGCGACGCGAGGACCTCATTTCTGTCCAGAACGTGAGTCCCGCGTCTTTCAACAACGCGAGGTCCGCGTCAAATGTGAGACACGCGTACCTCAACAACGCGAGGCCCACGTTTCTGACTCTAAACGCGATGACCGTGTTCCAACAAAACTGATGCCACGCGTTTCAACTCAACGTGAGGTCCAGACCGCGTTCAACATTATGCGTCTTCGAGACATAAAATGCTAAAAAGCC
>JAVJIF010023762.1:0-73262 GCA_038442645.1 Agave tequilana
AGTGCTCAATTCTTCCGCTATAGCAAGTGGCTATGCGGGGTCGTGATCCACAAGGAGGGTTTGCGATGGAAGCGTATAGTTCTTTATTGAAATCTTTTAAGGAAATAAAACGAAGGTTCTTCTCTGTTTTTAGTAATGAAAATGAAAAAGAAAGTTATATTAAAGTTAGAAGAAAATGGAAGATGAAGAAGGTGGAAAATCAGAAAACGATGAAAAGCGACTATGTACAATGAAGTGGAGAAGAAGAGTTGGAAGATGTGGTGATTTAATTTACAGAAATGAAAAAGAAAAGAAAACAAATATTTACCTTCTTTTCACCAAAAGCTTACCTTGAGTTCTAGCTTCAATGTTACCTTGAATTGGAGCTTAGCGTATAGCCCATAAGAGTCGAGTGTTGGTCTCTTCCACATTACATCATCAAGATACGCAAGCATGAAATGATACGGAGAGACTTACAATTCCATCTTCATGAGCTATCGGTGGCACTCGCAAAGGCAAGGCTCTTTCGATGCTTTTAGACTCACTTGGAAGACAGTTGTACCAAAAAGAAAGGTAAAATAGAAAAGAAGAAGAGAACTAAAAAGAACATACAAGGAAATAGCAGTGATTTGATTTCATAACAATCGAAGAAAGAAATAAAACCTTACACCAATTGTCACTTTTAGCTCAAGCTTCAGTCTTGTTCTTCGATGAAAGTTGATCTCCTCAGAATTACATAAATGAAAACTAAATTACATGAAAAAGAAAAGCAAAAAACCTAAACTAAGAAATGAAAAACTAGACTAAATCTTAATCTGCATTGGCGTCCCATTTTCAGCGCAAGTACAGGCCTTTTATAGGGAAAAACCCAACAACCAGGATCCCGGGGAGGTCGGGGGAGCAAACGCTCCCCCTAACTCCCTAACAATGCCGCGGAAACGCGCCCAAGCCGCGTTTCCGCGGCCAGGGTGTGGCCAGATGGCCACACCCTGTTGGTGGGGTCATCTTGGGATTGTCTTCTGGCTTTATCCTGTGTTATTTCTTCGTTTAGTCCCAGATTCTGACGAAATGGCCTTGGATTCTTGGCTTTAACCGATCGATCCTGAGAGGATTCTTCTCAACCCGTTTCAACCTCTTGATTTTTCCCTGATTTAGTGTGTGCGAATTAATTCTGATTTAATTCAGAATTCTGGTGGGCTTTTGGGCTCATTTCTCTTCATCTCCTTAAAGATTGGGCCTGCAAATAATCAAACAATTAATTAGGACTTTGCAGGCTTTTATTCTATAATAAGTATGAAAATGTGACACTAAATACAACATTAGCGATCAATCATCCAGCAAATATGATGACAAAGCTCGTACGTTGCGCAAGTTCAAGTACTGTCTCGAATTGCTCGGTGTTTTAAAGTGGTGAATGTTGAGCCCGTCAAGGCTAGAGAAGACAACAAGAATCCAAAGGACAATTTATACAATTCAAGTTAAGGTGGAGAGATTTGTTATTCTTCAAGATAAGGTTGAGATTTGTTGATATGTGTTTAATGAATAAACAAAATATAATCTTAGACCTTTTTTCTAAATATATTAGCCACCCTATGAAGATCTTAGCCACCTATGAAATCTCTAGCCACCCTAAAAGTCATCAATAGTCACTCTATGAAGATCATAGCCACCCTATGAAGATCTTAGCCACCCTATGAAGATCATAGCCGCCCCTATGATTTTGATGTATGTGTAGGGTGAAGAGATGAAGGGGTTTGAAAGTTTTACCTATAATTGGTACCAAATTACATAAGATTTCATGAGGAAGGAAGTGAGAAGAGAGAGTTGCTAAATATTATATTGTTCTCCCTTCTCTCTCTGCCATTTTCTTTCTTTGTTAAGCTCTTGTAAGTTGGATTTCATTGAGCTTGAGTGAGTGAGATTAGAGTTGTAATCTCTTGTATTCTCCCCTTTTTATTAGTGGATTCCTCTTGCTATCTTCTCCCGTGGAAGTAGGTCACATTGACCGAACCATGTTAAATACTGGTGTGCTATTCTCTTTATTTCTATTAGATTATATTTCTATTTTCCTCTCTTGTACTTGTCAATCTCTTACATTAGAGCCCAGCTTCTACACTTTCCAATTCAAGAGTTAACTTGAGCAAATGAAAAACCCATTTTAGCATTTTCAGGTTGTGAATGAAGGGAAGAAGTTCAGGACAGACTCTAGCAGCTAGCCTGCAGCAAAAACTTAAGTATATCAGCACAGCCTAAACAATGCATTAACTTTATTAGGTAAAATGAGAAGTGGTATTATTCTAAAGAATTTTAACTTCATGGCCATTGATGACCTAATCAACTTATCTTAAGACTGCTAATATAACCTTCTTATAGAATTACCATTTTGTAAATGAAGATTAGTAAACATTTCAACTATCTAATAGGAACAGAAAATGTGATCAATATTCCTTTGACAGAAGGAATGCTTACGACGCAGAGGCTAGTTTAAAGAACCTAACAATGCATTAACTTTCAGAACACAAAAATAAGGCCTCTTTGATGATGATGATGGAGTTGCTTATCAATCATATCCTCAAGGGAAATGTGACGAAGGTCATTACGAACACCAATCAACCACACTCTAACTACAATACTCACTTTGCCCTATACATATTCCAGTTTATGAATACAGTGTGAGCAGTACGGTCCCTTTCAGGGAAAGATGATCGGGGTCACTACAGACATCAATTGAGCGCACACATCAATCCCTCCCTCTCACCCCTTTTTGGGGTGTCTCTGCAAGGGGGTTTGGAGGGATGGTTCTGTTGGTGTTCTTTTGTTTTCGTTTCCCTGGTATTACTGCGTCTCTCTCTCTCTCTCTCTCTCTCTCTCTCTCTCTCTCTCTCTCTCTCTTTGTTGTGTGTGTTGGGGTTGTCCAATATCCACATGCTGTTATAAGAAATACAAAAAATAAGACCAAAAACAACAAAAACTAACACAGTTTCGATCTAGAATTAAAATCAAGAAATAAAGGATATAAGCATCTCAGAAGGCTTGGATTAACACAAGATTAAGGGCAAGATATTGTGTCTTAGTGTTTATTATCTATTTGTCTAGCAAGAAATGTTCCCTGCTTAATGATTGATGCTAGACCTGCACACAAAATACGAATTATAGAACTTAGAAAGGAGATGTGCAAGTGCTCAATTCTTTCGCTATAGCAAGTGGCTATGCTGGTCGTGATCCACAAGGAGGGTTTTACGATAGAAGCGTTTACGTTCTTGTATTGAAAATCGTTAAGAAACCAAAACGAGAGTTCTTCTCTGTTTTACGTTAATAAAAAAGGAAAAAAGAATTATGTTATGTTAGAAGAAAATGAAAGATGAAGAAGGTGGAAATCAGAAAACCATAAAAGCGACTATGTACAAATGGAGTGAGTGGAGAAGAAAGAGTTGGAAGAGGTGGATTGATTTAATTTACAGAAATGAAGAAAGGAAGAAAAGGAAGGAATACTTACCTAGTTGAGTGATGACCTACCTGGAAACCGTTGCATGTTCTACCTTTGCTTCGAGGCGTTCAACGCATAGATCATAAGCTCGAGCTCAGTCCCCGTGCACATTATATCGTCAAGCATATCAAGAACGAAGTGATGCGGAGCTTGGAAGAGGAGACGTCTTCATGAACTATCGCTGGCTCTCACGTAGCTTAGTTATACTTGCTTTGGAATTCACTTGTAAACTCAACAAATACAACCAAGGTAAAGTAGAAGAGGAAGAGGAAAGCAAAACAAAATGAAAGTAAAGATACGAACATAAATAAAAGTTTACCTTTATTACTTGAAACAATGAAAGAAAGGAGGAGGGTACATCGGTGTCACTCTCAACATATGCCTCTCTCTCTTACTTACATGAATAATCATCTAACCTAAGCTTACATACAAATTACATAGAAAGAAAAGAAACCTAAACTAAGAAATGGAAAACTAGTCTAAATCCTAACTCTGCATTGGCTCCACTTTTCAGCGCAGATACTGGCCTTTTATAGACATAAACCACACGAGGGGGATCCCGGGGAGATCGGGGGAGCAAACGCTCCCCCTAACTCCCCCATAATGCGGCGGAAACGCGGCTTGGGGGCGCGTTTTCGTGGCAAGTGCCACACCCTGTTGGTGGTTCATCTTGGGATTATCTTCTGACTTTATCCTTTGTTAGTTTCTTCGTTTGAATCCCGGATTCTGACGAAATGGCCTTGGATTCTTGGCTTTAACCGATCGATTCTGAGAGGATTCTTTCAACCAGTTTTCAACCCTCTTGATTTTGCCTGATTTCTTGAATGCGAATTTATTCTGATTTACTCAGAATTTTGGTGGCTTTTTGGGCTCATTTCTCTTTATCTCCTTTAAGAATGGGCCTGCAAATAAATTAAGCAATTAATTAGGATAATGCAAAGTTTTATTCTAAAATAAGTATGGAAATATGATATTAAATATGCAACATTAGTGACCAATCACACCCCCATACCTATCTTTTGCTCGTCCTCGAGCAAAACAACTAAACTATACTAGAGATTATTAGACCACTTTTGCAGGTCACGCGATTGCACTGAGCATGTGCAACAAGCCGTTAAACCTCTAGGTTTTCCCTAGAGTACGAGTGTTATCTCGTGAGGGTTTTCAGCGGATTACACCCACAAAATTCATAAAGAAAGAGAAATAAAGAGTTAATATTTTCGAAAGACATTTTGAAAGAGAAAATATTTGAAATATAATTGTAAGATCTAAGCAATCTATAAGTTATAGGAAGACTGAATTTTTCATTCCTAAACTTAGTCTCTATTCAAAATTTGTTATCAATCAAGGTATGGAGTTAAATTGTACTTCTCATCTAGTCTATTATTTTACCCTAAGTCATATGCACTTTGTGATTGTGAAAATTTTGACTAAGGGTTCATTAACTCTAACTCTTATGCCTTATTTATTTATATATACTTTTTTTTTGGTGGTATTATTCCTTAGTTCTATTAGGCTTTCTAATCTGCCCATGTAACGAGCCTCTAATCAATGACTCCCAAACCAAACGGTCTTAGGGCACCAGGTGAGAAAACACCCCAAGGACTTAAGGACTCGAGCAAACAAGGCCACAAAACTAAGGATTTTATTATATGAACCACTTTTAGGCGTGAATACTTATGCTTTATTAGGCACAAATACCCAGCTTAATCAGAGGATTATATATATATATATATATATATATATATATATATATATATATATATATATATATATATATATATATATATATATATATTATCTTAAACTTATCTAATCATCTTTCGCATAAATACTAAGGCTTGCTTAGGCTAAAGCACCTAGCTAATCATAATTAGATTTGTTTATCTCTTTTTTTTCTTTTTCTTATCTAATTATCTTTCGCATAAATACTAAGGCTTGCTTAGGCCAAAGCACCTAGCTAATCAATAATTAGATTTGTTTATTTATTTATTTATTTATTTTTATATTTATTTTTTTATAAGGCATGAGAATCTTTGTTTTTGAACCCTAAGTGTGTAAGTGTATGAAGTGTGCATATTTCATCAAGGTAAAGATCAAGACCAAATTACTTTGACAAATTATCTTCCTAACTCTAAAAATCAAACAAATAATCTTATTTTGACCAAGTATAAGAAATCCTAATTTGGATTTTCCTATTCCTTAAAATTAACTTAATTTCTTACAAAAATAAGTCAAAATATTGTTTCTATTTTTCAAAAAGTTTTAAAAGTAAAGAAAAATGTTAATTTTTTTTATTTTAAAGAAAAAGAAAAGTTATGTTAGACCCTCCCCCACACCTATCTCATGCATTGTCCTCAATGTATGAATTAATGCATAGATGCATGAAAAAGAAGAAAGGGAAGGAAAATGGTTACCTTAAGGTGGTGGTTCCGGTGGTGGTCTGATTGGTCCACGAAACGCGGCCCAATCAACTTTTCTTGGGTCTCGGAGGAACCCACCAGAAATATCTTTAATATAACCCATTAAAAAGATGTATCCATAAAGGATCTTTATTAAATATTTAACCCTATCTAATTTTCATATTCCATAATTGATTTCGGAGTCAAATTTGTCAACCACCTCGTCCCAGAAAGGAGTATGAAATGATAGAATGATTGACTTGGACTCAGAAAGTACATGAACTAATACCGACTCAGGAAGGTAACTTAAGTCAAGTAAAGGTTCAAGAGTCGAAATTAGTTCAGGAATAGGGTCCAAGTCAAGAAGTTGAAACTCAAGTCCACATGTATTTTCCAACAATGGAATGTGACCTAATATGGGTGATTCCAGTTCAGGAATGATAGGTGGAGGAATCAAAACTGACTCTAAAATATTACTCAAGTTTGGTAACACAATAGGAGTCATTATTGATTCAGAAAGTTAAACTGGATCACAGATTTGAGAATCTTGGTCACATATCTCATTGAGTTCAATATCAAAAAATTGAGAACTTGCCAATTTATCAATAGGACTTTCAAATTGTATAATTGGTCAAGTTCAATATGATCCTCAAAGACGGGGGATTCAATTTCATGATGAATAGGCACAGGATCCAACGTTGACTCGGGCAAAAGATCGAAATCAGGTGAACATACCGGAGTCATAATCGAATCAGGAAGTAGAATTGAATCACTAAGTTGGAGTTCAGGATCATATTCATTTTCAAGTTCTATTTCAGGAAAAGAAAAACTTGCTAAACTGTCAATATCTTTTTCAAAATTTGGAGTTTGGGCAAGTTCAAATGGTTGTTCTGAAATGGAATCTTGATTTTCAAAACTACATGACTCTTCGGCTCTAACAGAATGGTTAGTGACATCAGAACTGGTCCAACGGTGAGAACGTAGAGATTCGACCATCATATCTATGTCACGATTACGAGTGTTTTGAGCCTGAGTCATGGCTTCAAGCATCTTTTCATAGTTGATAGGTTCATTGTTTTGATGAAAAGATGAAGAATTGTCTTGGAAGTGGTAGTGAAATTATGAGTCCATCAGATTTTGGGATTTGTGTTTGGACTCACGCATACTCATTTCCAAAATTGATGGTTTCCTATTTTGGACGGGTGGAACTGAGTATGACTCTTGAAAATATTGTGGACTCAGTGGAGAAGGAGGACAAGTTGGTTGATAATTATGCTCGGGGGAGGTGAATCCCCACTGACTCGGTGAAGAGTTGAAATTATTATGGACATTATAGTTATTAGATGGGGGACATGGGTTATATTGATTCGGATAAGACCAATCCGGCACACTAGGTTGGTTAAAGTCATGATATGCCGGGTTGGTAATATTCAAAAATGAACTCGGTGTGTAATATGGATTATTATTGAAGTTGAAAAAATTATTATTATAAGCCATATCACACAATACAAACAAAAAGAAAGAAAATACAAATAAGCAAAAAAATAAAAGAGAAAAAAAATTCTAAACTAAGTTAGTGTAGACCTAGACCTAGACGACTCCTAACTGGTTAGACTGTCCACGGGAGGTTTAATGTAGACTTTGACCACAAGCTAATCAGCCAGGTCAGGGCAAGGTTGGTGGGAGGTTTTCTGTCAAAAGACGTTCCTTAATTAAATAACCACCGACCTTCGGGCTTTCGGCCCTTAATCCCTTTCCTAAACACTGATTTGGCAAGAGTCAAGTTCCAACACCTTTCCCCCTTAGGATAATCTCCTAATTGAGTCCGAGATGTCCCTAGGGCCAACGTCTACTCATTTTAAGTTAGGCTTGGGTTAGTGAGTGCTTGGATTCTGATTTTTGGGCTAAGGAAGGGTGATTAAATCCCCACCTTATCTTGTTATTGGGTTGGTGCCCTTAAAATCAATTAGTGCAAGTGTACAAGATATGTAAGATTCACTTAAAGCGATATAAATCAACCAAGAAATGAGTCCTATGCTAAATGCAATGCATACGTACCTTGCTCCAGCACTCTTCAATAGTAAAATAAAGGATTGAAAAGACACGTGCCTAAGATGCAAACGTGTAATCAATTTTTTTAACTTTTTCAACAAACTTTTTACTGTTGGTTTATTAGTAGGTTTATGGTGATGGCATATAAGAAATAAAGATGCAGCAAGCTATGTTTTTGGCAAAGTAAGCAACCTTGCACAAAATCTATTAGTAGTCAACTCTTCTTTGCCGCGGATTCGCGGCTTTGGCCGCGCAAACGCGGCAAATCAAGGGCCCTTGGTCTCTGCTTTCTACAGCAGAGGCCCAAGACCACTTGTATGTCACTGCAACCTTAATTTCCTTCTTTGCTTGCCCTATAACCTGTAACAGAGAAGAAAATTCGTTTAGTTCTAAAAAATTTTCAATAAAATTCAGATTTCAATAAAAACGTTACCCTCCCCGGCAACGGCGCCAAAAATTTGATTGATACTAGACCTGCACACAAAATACGGAATTATAGAACTTAAGAAAGGAGATGTGCAAGTGCTCAATTCTTCCACTATAGCAAGTGGCTATGCGGGTCGTGATCCACAAGGAGGGTTTTGCGATAGAAGCGTTTACGTTCTTGTATTGAAATCGTTAAGAAAACCAAAGCGAGAGTTCTTCTCTGTTTTTAAGTTAATAAAAAAGGAAAAAAGAATTATGTTATGTTAGAAGAAAATGAAAGATGAAGAAGGTGGAAAATCAGAAAACCATAAAAGCGACTATGTACAAATGGAGTGAGTGGAGAAGAAAGAGTTGGAAGAGGTGATGATTTAATTTACAAAAATGAAAGAAAGGAAAGAAAAGGAAGAAACTTACCTAGGTTGAGTGATGACCTAAGTGAAAACCGTTGCATGTTCTACCTTTGCTTCGGAGGCGTTCAACGTATAGATCATAAGCTCGAGCTCAGTCCCCGTGCACATTATATCGTCAAGCATATCAAGAACGAAGTGATGCGGAGCTTGGAAGAGGAGAACGTCTTCATGAACTATCGCTGGCTCTCATGTAGCTTAGTTATACTTGCTTTGGAATTCACTTGTAAACTCAACAAATACAACCAAGGTAAAGTAGAAGAGGAAGAGGAAAGCAAAACAAAATGAAAGTAAGATACGAACATAAATAAAAGTTTACCTTTATTGCTTGAAACAATGAAAGAAAGGAGGAGGGTACATCGGTGTCACTCTCAACATATGCCTCTCTCTCTTACTTTCATGAATCATCATCTAACCTAAGCTTACATACAAATTACATAGAAAGAAAAGAAAACCTAAACTAAGAAATGGAAAACTAGTCTAAATCCTAACTCTGCATTGGCGTCCACTTTTCAGCGCAGATACTGGCCTTTTATAGACATAAACCACACGAGGGGGATCCCGGGAGATCGGGGGAGCAAAACACTCCCCCTAACTCCCCAACAATGCGGCGGAAACGCGGCTTGGGCCGCGTTTCCGCGGCAAGGGTATGGCTAGATGGCCACACCCTGTTGGTGGGTCATCTTGGGATTATCTTCTGACTTTATCCTTTGTTAGTTTCTTCGTTTGAATCCCGGATTCTGACGAAATGGCTTTAGATTCTTGGCTTTAACCGATCGATTCTGAGAGGATTCTTCTCAACCGGTTTTCAACCTCTTGATTTTGCCCTGATTTCTTGAATGCGAATTTATTCTGATTTAACTCAGAATTTTGGTGGGCTTTTGGGCTCATTTCTCTTCATCTCCTTTAAGAATGGGCCTGCAAATAAATTAAGCAATTAATTAGGACAATGCAAAGTTTTATTCTAAAATAAGTATGGAAATATGATATTAAATATGCAACATTAGTGACCAATCACTTAATTATCAAAAGTATGTCTATTATATGTTAGGAGGCAGTAATAAGGTATGATGAAAATTATGGCATCTCCTCTTACACGAAACCACACTTGACGAAAATTATGGTAAAGAAAGCGTAGTGAATGGAGCATGAGAGAATCAATATTTAAGAACAGTACCATATTGTCCATAAAGATGGATAAATTTAAAAAGATTACAAAAGAGAAGATAAACCTATTATTGGGAACATAATGTCTGAAAAACAATATATTTACATGTTTCAAGCTTCCAAAAAGGTATCACATGTTCAAGCATGATGCAGGATTATTTTCGAGAAAGGAAAAAAGGATTGAAGAACATAAGTATAATACAATGGAGAGAAGTTCTATACCAAAACAAATATATTAACATCTCCATAGCAGTATAAGTATTCCTTTTTGTGCAAGTGATGCACCCATGCTTAAAACAAATGGAACAGCATTAGCTTCTTCAAGACCAGAAGAAATGAGCATCAAGTCAGGTAATGAAGCCATACCAAGATCTGTAATAAGATGCTGGATGAGAACATAAAAGCAAGACCAGCAAGCCTGCATGTTGACAAAGTTGTCAGCAAGACAATTTCACTTGAGTTTGTATCAAAATTTATTTAAAATTTTCTTACACTGTTAGAGTTAATCCACACGTGATAATTCCCAACGAATGCATCTGTACCACGACATGGAAAAGGCAAAAAGTGAGAGCCAATTAAGGTAATTCCAGAATAGGAAAAAACAAGATGCATAGACTGTCAAGCAGTAAACATTACATCACCGTCGACTTAGTTCATCACTGTAAAACTTCTTTGTTTATGTATAAATATTGGTCCTTAAAATGACTAAATATCACCTTAACCATCAATTGATCAGAACTTGAAGTTTCTATATTCCTCAAAACTGAATCCAAGTGCTTGGAATTTATCTGTTTTTGTATTAAGATGCTTTTCCTCCTTTAAAATTATCCACTGCTTTTTATGTTGTTTTGATTGCAAAATATTGTATTTCTATCCACAACATTCCAACTCTGGTTCCAGTAATTGACACAAGTTAGAATTCTCAATCTCTATGATGTCTGGGAGATAGAAAATTTTCAAGAACAAGGAAAATAATAATTTTTGTTTCTATTCACAAGCATATTGTTGTCTTGTGCAACGGATCCATCAAAATTCTTTTTATCAACATATCTATTTTTTATTATGCATTTTCCATTAGTTTGGCGCTTCATCTAATCAACCAATAAAATACTTATGATTTGGTATATAATAAATTTTCCATCCCTTCTCATAGATAGACGAATTGGCTTGGTAACAAATATTCCCTTTTTTATCAATTTGTAAGAGTTAAGTCTTTCTGAATCAACATTGCATCCAAATGCATCTCTCTTCTTTGAATTGAGAATATAGCAATTTTTCTTAGATCTATTGTCTAAGTAGACAATATGCCTGAATATTATTGATCATTCTTTTATTCAAGAGATCATCCCATCTTATTTGAAAAGGAGAATACTTTTTCAAGAAGAAATCCAGTTCTACTTCTTTCTTGCTTTTGTATTGTTTTTTCTTTCTGCCCTTTTCAAAGTTTGATCCTGTATAATCTTTAACATCTTTTTTTGTTGTTTTTGTAGATCTGACCCTTGGCCTTGTTGTTCATTTTTTTTGTTGGGGTTTTCTATTCAAGATATTCTTTTTTATTACCTAATATAAGAAGATTTTTTTATTTATGTCGATCTTTTTACTTTGACTAATATTTTCATTTCTATGAAAATGAAAAAAAAGTAATTTGATTGGTATGATCCGGTTTAATCTTATACACACCCAAAAGTAGCACAAATTCTAGAAAAAATCAGGGTTTTAGGTTTGATATGGTACGATATAACTGTTATTAATTCATTCCCATCCCATCAAAAAAATGTATTTTTTTTTAGAACTTTGAGTTCCAATTTTAGCATTTTTTATGAATCTTGGTATCAATATATGTATTGGTCAAGGTTTCAATATTGATATTATTTCTAACACAAAAAAGGAGAATTCTATAATCAAAAACATTTCTATCCAAATTTTTGTTTGTATCAATAATAGATTCTTTTCCACATAATCACTTATAGCTATACTTATCAATCCATAAATTGATTTGGATTCCAGTGTATTTTAATTGTATGTAATTTTGTCCTTTATTTGTAACATTGATCCATAAATATGAGTCCTTACTATCCCCATAATTTATAAATTAATATGATAAAAGATCATATCTATAATATTTTTTCAATTTTTCTTTTTGACTCATCAATGAATCCACAACATAGTAATTTTGTTTCATGTAATAAAGTGATTGGCCTTTTTTATAAAATCCAATTTCATTTAATCTTTCTTTTGAATCGTACGACATTGATTGGCTCTATTTTGCCATTTTTGATACTAAGTGGGCCCACTTGGTCTAAGATAAATTGTATTGATAATGACCCTATAAATAAATTTTTTATTTATTCATCTCATACTTATGAATTTTCTTATGTCTTGGTTTGGAACTAAATATTCCTTGTGTCATACAATAATTCTTGATTATATCCTTAAGAAAAAGATGGGTGTCTTGATATTGAAGTATAGATCTCAAATGATAATTGTAAAAATATTGATTTAGTGATAATTTGTAAAATACATATGCTTGAGACAAAGTAGATAAGTTACAATAAATATTAGAATTTTTATTACTAATATTAGTATTTAAAAGCAACTTTTTTATAGACAAAATAAAGTTCATTGTATTTTGATTTAGTTTCTCAACCCCTTCTTCGCTTGTTTCATCGTTGTAAATGGATTTATTAATAATCATTTTTGTTGATTCAAAGAAAAGTTATGAATTGATCCTTGGAATCTTAATAATACATAGTAATGAAAAGTCACCTAGAGGGGGGTGAATAGGTGACGATGCTAATCTAGTGAACTTAATGCGGAATTTAAAAACTAATTGCAATTACTATAATGATGCACACACAAGTAAGTACAAGATATAACAATTTGCACAAAGTAAAGAGAGAGAGCAAGAGTCAATGGATCAAGTGCAAACAAAGAGATATGTTCCGAGGTTCGAGCACCCAGCTCTACATCCCCGCCTTCGACACACGAAGGATTTCCAATCCACTAGCTTGTCCACAAAGGACTCCCACAAAGGGAACCTCCACCGAGGATTTGGGGCAATCACAATTACAAGGAGTACCCAACTCCTCTCCTTACAAACACGACCTCCTCCTTGAGGCACTCCTCCAATCCAACAAACAATCACCTCACAACTTGAGGGATTAGCACCAAGCTTACACAAAACACCTCACAACCCAAGTTGCACAACCTCCTCAACACAATGAGGGAAATGGCACAAAGCAAGAATTGGGTTTACAACTTAGTGGTTTCAAACAACAACCACAAAACAATCTCTTTTTCCCACACAAAATCCTATAGAGAAGATAGTAGATTTTAGCTCAAGTGTGGAGAAAACCAATGGAATGGAAATCAAAATCACAAAGAAAAATCCTTGGGAAAACAATAGAAATCAAGATGGTAAAGTTCAATCAAAAGCTTTTCCCAAAAACCTCTTCTTTGATTTTCCAAACCCTAGCAAAAACCTCAAAATAGATTGTTCAATATGAGTTCAAAAACTTCTTTTAATTGCAGCAAAAACACCAGAGAGTATGAAAAAATTCGCACCAAAAACCTTAGAGAAAAACTCTTGCAAATGGGGTATTTATAGGCAGAATTGGAAACTAGCCGTTGGCAGCTATTTTTGCCAGTTTTGCCCTGTCGGTCGACCGGTCGGTCGACCGCCCAACGTTCGAATTTTTGAACGTTGTAATACCCGGTCGACCGCCCGGTCGACCCAAACTAACAGAGAGCAAGTCTGCTCTCAGTCGGTCGACCGCTCGGTCGACCGGCTACAAGAGTAGCCAGCGTGCACGTCCCCGTGCACGTCGGTCGACTCGGACGGTCGACCGGCTACAGGTGCGGTCGACCGTTCGGTCGACCGACCACGCCTGGCAGACAGCAAATAGCCCAGAAAAACAGGGGTAAAAATATTGTAATAAATCCTTTTAAATCTTGTAAAAATCCCCAAAAATAGTTTTAACATTTTGCATTGATATATAAACATGTGATAACAGTTTTGACTCAAATATCAATCAATGTGAACTATTTTTGTACCTTGTCATTTTTACCAGAAACCAAAACTTGTATTTTCTATAACTTAGAATAGAAAATACGTTTTGTCTAAAAACTCATCCAAATATAAAAACATGATATTTAAACACTTTTGAAGCATGATGCATATTGATAGAAATTCATGAAACATACATATCATAGTTTTTGTCATTAATACCAAAATATATGTTTTGATAGAAATACCAAAACATAAAACACATGAAATAGAATATCAAACTAAGTTTCTTTAAATAGTTGAAGCATGCATGTATATAGAACAAATCTAATATACATTAAACCATGTAAACTTGTTTTGATATAAACTCTATTCATGTAAACCAAGATCGGTTAAACCAAAAACCGAAAACCAATATTCAAAACATGAAACGTGTGTGTATTGTGAACTTGAGCTTATCATACTATACTAATCTTTACAATTAGGATCTAAACACAAAACTAAACTATGGATACCTAAGTCTTCTTGTAGAGCGCAATCTCCAAGTCTTCTTGTAGAGCGCAATCTCCAAGTCGGCTTAAATCCAAAACTCCTTGATTCGCCGAGCAAGTGCTATATATGATCTTTGACGCTCGGGCTCTTGAATCAACATGTGAAAGATGTGTGGAAGCTTTCACCAACTAATATCTTGTTAAATATCTGAAACTTAAACATTGCAAGATTATTAGTACACATAACTACATGAGTTAATCATCATCAAAACTAGAGTGGAAGGCCTTTGGGCCAACAATCTCCCCCTTTTTGATGATGACAAAACTCATGGAGTTATATATGCATGGATTAAAGTAAAGCTTCAAAGAAGCTCCCCTTTAACTCATGCATAACAATAAAACATATAAGATATGCAATGAATGTTCTTAAACATGTTTATATGTGTTTAAAACAATATCAAAACATGCTCTTGCTCTTGATACCAAAATTGAAAATTAAACAAAACATTTGCAACAAGACATTACTAAAACATGTTCTTGCTCTTGATACCAATAACCAATCATATTGAAACCAACATATTATTACTAATTGAAACAACTGAAAACCAACCAAAACATATGCATAAATCAACCATGCATATAAACTACAAATTCTTCTCCCCCTTTTTGTCAATCATCAACAAAGGGGTAAAAAAAAACAAACATAATGAAAACAAATACTTCTCCCCCTAAATGTTCAAAAACAAAGAAGCAATAAATTATTCCAAGGGGTAAAACCAAAGTCAATATGATACCAATTTAAAACATGTGTCAATGAAGTCCATTGTGATATCAATTGAAAATAACAAACTTTGAGAAATGCCAAATCCTATATGAAATAAAACAAGGCATTGAAACAACATAACATTTTATATCAAAATGAAAACATGTAATGTAAACTTGATACCAATAAAAAATGATACCAAATTTAAGGAAACAAATAGCATCTTGATACCAAAAAAATATTTTTCATTGTAAGCATATGATACCAATTACTTTAATATTGATGTGTAATTATTTTTCATCATAAAGTTAGGGAGTGGAAAACAAAAATAATGGTAACCCAAATACCAATTGAAATATAAAATACGAGTTTTCTCCCCCTTATATGAAATACCAAAGGAAAATATGCATAGGCTTGAAATAAAAGATACCAATTGAAAATTAAATCAATTGAAACATGATATTCATTAAAAATTCAAGCTTAGCAATCTTAAAATTATGATAAAGCTTGTATATGGATATCAATTGAAAAACTCAAGCTTAACATAACCAGAATTTGTGATATCTTGAAGCACAAATAAATCATCTATATATGTATGTAAGAAATAGATCCCAATTGAAATTGATACTATATGAAGTGTAAGCATACATATATAAAACAAAACATATATGAGTATACAAAAGGATGTCAAGATTGATACCAATTGAAAGAATTCAATGATACCAATTGAAACAACAATAAGATTAAGTGTATGACTCATATCAACTACCACCCATTTCATGATCAAGTTTAAAATGATTTTCATTATAAAGCATACATGAGCATGATCTCCCATCCAACCGCCCATTGATGGTAGGGGTTTTCAAAAATAGATTTGAAATCATAGTTTGTTTGAAAATCACTACCAAAATAAAAAAATATCGTAACTAGTTAAATGAAAGTTTGAAAACTAGTACGAAATCCTTCAAGTAAGAAATAACACAAAATTATTTTTCATGAAGACGCATGTAAACCTCATGGCATTAAAACACTCAAAAATCCATATAGCACAATTTGTACTCATGAAAACTAAGTCATGAGAAAACATTAAATAGGGTGAGTGTACAAGTGTTGTGAGAAACATATCAACATGAAAATGGACAATCAAGCTCATATGAAATTCATTGTGAAATCACCAATTGAAATCATCTTTAAAAAAAATGAAATTCATCATAAATGTGAAATCACTTAGAAAACATGAAATTCATCCAAACGATTTAAAACTTCAAGGCATATGTATGTCATGTACAAACTAAAGTATACATACATATCCTAAACACAATGAGTCCACAAATTATATGCATGAAGGCACGTGGCTCAAGGATGTATATGTATAGATGATAGTTTGGACAAGATGTACATATACATGAAGTTAAAACAAAACATGCAAAATAGTGAATACAAGTCAAATGCAAGAATCATCAAAACTAGACTATACTAGTACATCAAGTGAATACAAATGAGCGTTCAAGCACAAACATATATAAAGGTCTATTTGTAGCTCACTCGTTGTACAAGTATAAATTCTAGTCTTAATGAAAATTATCATTCAAGCAAGTAGTCAAAACATGAAGCATAAAACGGGAATCATAATCCAACATGATAAACATAATAATCAAAAACGAATTATTAAAACAAAATGTCATAGTCAATCATATGATTAGCATGACAAGACATGTTTATTAGATCTATGATTAACATGATAGCTAAACACAAAGAGAACACAAAATATGGGTCCATACTAAACATGGGTGTCTCAACCATTAATCATGTAAAGCATAAGTCTAATAAACATGACAAATATCATACTAATCAAAACATGAGTCATCCAAAACATCATAAACATCCATATGATCATTATGTATATGCATGTACATTAGATTTAGGGCATACATGATAGTACTAAACAAGGTGAGAACACAAAGATAAGATCCATATAAAACATGAGTGCTCAAGTAACTGAACATGTATAACACTAATCTAACTAACATAGCATAAGCATAATGAACAATGAAACAAAACAAGCTATGAATAGATGAACATGTAAAAGCATGCAAAAAAAAAAGGGAGATAGAGAATGATACCAAAACCGATGAAAGTGCATCTCTAGTTCTCCAAACCACGGTGGTCCTCCCACCAAATCTCCTTGAGAGTGAAGCATCCAATTGGTTCTCTTTTAAGCTTAGAACGCATCCACCTCAAGGCACCAATACTCTCACGTGATGCGAGAGCTCCCACCTACATCAAAAGTCAAAGAGGTAGTTTTTGGTACCCATTTTCTAGTGGGTCCACGGGGGTTAGTATCCTTTCTAACCCAAACAAGATTATTTGCTAAATTTTCAAAATGTAAACGATCATAGCAAAATCTAGCAAGGTGGCCTTTTCGACCACAATGTGTACATGTGTACACATGAGCATACATGTCATGTTTGTGTTCGTGGAAAGCATGTGTATGCCGTGTAGGGTGTGCATGCATAGTTGGAACTTGTTTCTTGCGAACCAAGGTTTTCAAACGTGAATGATTCAATGTGCATTGGCTCAAAGTGGAGCCCAAACATTCAACACTTTTCTTCAAATTATTAATATCATTTTCAATGCTAGAAGATAAAGTGGAGCATGCAATGGGTGTGCTAGAAGTAGAAGCTACACTAGCATCGCAAACATGAATATCAATATCATTTTGTAAAGATTCATTTTTCTTCAAAAGCAAATCCAATTCTTTTGAAATTGAATCAATTTTATTTTTCAAAGTAAGGTTTTCTTTAAAAACACAATCCAACTTTGAAGATAAAATCTCATTATTTTTCAAAACATCATCACAATCATTTTGACTTTTTAAAACATTAATTTCATTTAGGGAAAGTTCAAGTTGAGATTTAAGTGAGTCACGTTCACTAGCAATCTCTCCCTTCTCTTGCAAAACGGTTTCAAAAGATATGCATAAATCATTTAATTCTTCTTTTAAAACAATATTCTTCTTTTTCAAAGATTCATGTTTTTCTAAGAATTTTTCAAGCTTTTGAGCAAGTTCCATATTTAAAGTTTGAACTTCACCACATCCATGACAAAATGAACTAGAGCTATCATCTAGTTGAGAATCCGAATGTACCTCAAGGAGTCATTCCCATGGACAATAAGGCAACGCTCTTCGGAATGTCTCTCCTAGATCTCCTCATCTTGTTGAGAATCGTTGGAAGCTTGGGAGACGTCAATATGCTCCAAACTGCAAAAGCCGAATCATATCGATCAAAAACATGTACAAGATATTCATTGAGAGATGCTCTAAGTGTTCTAAGTGCAAGTGCATTGGCCTTCTTATGCTTGCTACTATTAGGGAGGGTTTCTATAGTGATGGCTTGATAAAATAGATGACCTAGAGTTTTTAAATGCCTAGTCATGTCCACCTTCCAAGCATCAAGTCTAAAATGGTCAAACATAGGAGGGCTAGCCATGAGTGCAAACTAGTATGAGTGCAAATGATAATGCAAATGAAGATTAGCAAACTAAGATCTTGACTCCTAGGTGGTTAAACCTAAATATCAGGAGCACTAGCTCTGATACCAATTGAAAAGTCACCTAGAGGGGGGGTGAATAGGTGACGATGCTAATCTAGTGAACTTAATGCGGAATTTAAAAACTAATTGCAATTACTATAATGATGCACACACAAGCAAGTACAAGATATAACAATTTGTACAAAGTAAAGAGAGAGAGCAAGAGTCAATGGATCAAGTGCAAACAAAGAGATATGTTCCGAGGTTCGAGCACCCAGCTCTACATCCCCGCCATCGACACACGAAGGATTTCCAATCCACTAGCTTGTCCATAAAGGACTCCCACAAAGGGAACCTCCACCGAGGATTTGGGGCAATCACAATTACAAGGAGTACCCAACTCCTCTCCTTACAAACACGACCTCCTCCTTGAGGCACTCCTCCAATCCAACAAACAATCACCTCACAACTTGAGGGATTAGCACCAAGCTTACACAAAACACCTCACAACCCAAGTTGCACAACCTCCTCAACACAATGAGGGAAATGGCACAAAGCAAGAATTGGGTTTACAACTTAGTGGTTTCAAACAACAACCACAAAACAATCTCTTTTTCCCACACAAAATCCTATAGAGAAGATAGTAGATTTTAGCTCAAGTGTGGAGAAAACCAATGGAATGGAAATCAAAATCACAAAGAAAAATCCTTGGGAAAACAATAGAAATCAAGATGGTAAAGTTCAATCAAAAGCTTTTCCCAAAAACCTCTTCTTTGATTTTCCAAACCCTAGCAAAAACCTCAAAATAGATTGTTCAATATGAGTTCAAAAACTTCTTTTAATTGCAGCAAAAACACCAGAGAGTATGAAAAAATTCGCACCAAAAACCTTAGAGAAAAACTCTTGCAAATGGGGTATTTATAGGCAGAATTGGAAACTAGCCGTTGGCAGCTATTTTTGCCAGTTTTGCCCTGTCGGTCGACCGGTCGGTCGACCGCCCAACGTTCGAATTTTTGAACGTTGTAATACCCGGTCGACCGCCCGGTCGACCCAAACTAACAGAGAGCAAGTCTGCTCTCAGTCGGTCGACCGCTCGGTCGACCGGCTACAAGAGTAGCCAGCGTGCACGTCCCCGTGCACGTCGGTCGACTCGGACGGTCGACCGACTACAGGTGCGGTCGACCGTTCGGTCGACCGACCACGCCTGGCAGACAGCAAATAGCCCAGAAAAACAGGGGTAAAAATATTGTAATAAATCCTTTTAAATCTTGTAAAAATCCCCAAAAATAGTTTTAACATTTTGCATTGATATATAAACATGTGATAACAGTTTTGACTCAAATATCAATCAATGTGAACTATTTTTGTACCTTGTCATTTTTACCAGAAACCAAAACTTGCATTTTCTATAACTTGGAATAGAAAATACGTTTTGTCTAAAAACTCATCCAAATATAAAAACATGATATTTAAACACTTTTGAAGCATGATGCATATTGATAGAAATTCATGAAACATATACATATCATAGTTTTTGTCATTAATACCAAAATATATGTTTTGATAGAAATACCAAAACATAAAACACATGAAATAGAATATCAAACTAAGTTTCTTTAAATAGTTGAAGCATGCATGTATATAGAACAAATCTAATATACATTAAACCATGTAAACTTGTTTTGATATAAACTCTATTCATGTAAACCAAGATCGGTTAAACCAAAAACGAAAACCAATATTCAAAACATGAAACGTGTGTGTATTGTGAACTTGAGCTTATCATACTATACTAATCTTTACAATTAGGATCTAAACACAAAACTAAACTATGGATACCTAAGTCTTCTTGTAGAGCGCAATCTCCAAGTCTTCTTGTAGAGCGCAATCTCCAAGTCGGCTTAAATCCAAAACTCCTTGATTCGCCGAGTAAGTGCTATATATGATCTTTGACGCTCGGGCTCTTGAATCAACATGTGAAAGATGTGTGGAAGCTTTCACCAATTAATATCTTGTTAAATATCTGAAACTTAAACATTGCAAGATTATTAGTACACATAACTACACGAGTTAATCATCATCAAAACTAGAGTGGAAGGCCTTTGGGCCAACAATCCCCCTTTTTGATGATGACAAAACTCATGGAGTTATATATGCATGGATTAAAGTAAAGCTTCAAAGAAGCTCCCCCTTAACTCATGCATAACAATAAAACATATAAGATATGCAATGAATGTTCTTAAACATGTTTATATGTGTTTAAAACAATATCAAAACATGCTCTTGCTCTTGATACCAAAATTGAAAATTAAACAAAACATTTGCAACAAGACATTACTAAAATATGTTCTTGCTCTTGATACCAATAACCAATCATATTGAAACCAACATATTATTACTAATTGAAACAACTGAAAACCAACCAAAACATATGCATAAATCAACCATGCATATAAACTACAAATTCTTCTCCCCTTTTTGTCAATCATCAACAAAGGGGTAAAAAAAAAAACAAACATAATGAAAACAAATACTTCTCCCCCTAAATGTTCAAAAACAAAGAAGCAATAAATTATTCCAAGGGGTAAAACCAAAGTCAATATGATACCAATTTAAAACATGTGTCAATGAAGTCCATTGTGATATCAATTGAAAATAACAAACTTTGAGAAATGCCAAATCCTATATGAAATAAAACAAGGCATTGAAACAACATAACATTTTATATCAAAATGAAAACATGTAATGTAAACTTGATACCAATAAAAAATGATACCAAATTTAAGGAAACAAATAGCATCTTGATACCAAAAAAATATTTTTCATTGTAAGCATATGATACCAATTACTTTAATATTGATGTGTAATTATTTTTCATCATAAAGTTAGGGAATGGAAAACAAAAATAATGGTAACCCAAATACCAATTGAAATATAAAATACGAGTTTTCTCCCCCTTTATGAAATACCAAAGGAAAATATGCATAGGCTTGAAATAAAAGATACCAATTGAAAATTAAATCAATTGAAACATGATATTCATTAAAAAATTCAAGCTTAGCAATCTTAAAATCTTAGATTTGTTTTCGATGGCCGTAACGCCTTCGTCGACTTTCAGCATTCCAGTTGAGTCTCAGGAGCTGCTGAGAACTCTTGACAACTTGAAATTGTGGAGTCTGGAGAGGAGAAAGCTGGTTGGATTGGCCTTCATCATCATTCTGACGGTGTGCTAGCATATTGGCCCTGCGGGTCTCCTGAGAGATGATGACGCGGGTCGTGTGAGCTACACAGGAGGTCTAACTAAATATGGCGTTGATTGCTTTGTGAGTAATGGCGCTGGCCGCTTTTGGAGAAGTCTCCAAAGATACTTGAGAGCGGGTCTCCGAAGAGACTCTACGGTACTGTCGTGTTACTTTTGGGCTTTTAAAGCCCAAAAAAAAACTCTTCAAATTTTCTTTGGCCGAATTTAATGACGAGCGACTTGATCGTTGATCCAATAAGCTTAACGTCGGCTTGCGCCATGGCGTTCTCATCGGTAGAGAAACTTTTCCCCAGCAGAGTCACCATCTTTTGTTTCATCAGAAAAATGTTAAGTGAAATTCTTATTAATTGTGAAGAAAATTATAAAGGATACAATTAGATTACAAAAGAGGGGAGAATATTTGAATCTCTCATTTATTTAAAGTTGGGTTCTTCATGTGATGATGGAGAATGAATCTTGTTATTCGTTGATCGGCCGAACCACAAGCTTCTCTTGGATCAGTTTAAGGATGCAAAATAACTCCACTCGGACCCGTCAAGTGCTGGAGTTCCTTTGAAGAAGAAATCTCTCTCTCTCTCTCTCTGAATGCTCAAAGTTTCCGAACTTTATAGCTATTTTGTTCCTTCTAAAAAAAGAACCATCCCCTGTTCAATTGCTTTCATAGCTATTTATAGGGGTATTTTGGGGAAAAATTATCCCCTATAATCCCTCCAAAATTGGTATTAACATCCCCACATTATGTGGTCGTTAATTTACCCAGTAATGGGGCAGTTACAACCGAAACGTGACCCTCATGGGTTCTATTCTATTATTGAAATGCGGAGCTCGCAGGCTAGTATTTGAATTGAGATACGGGTGTGGTTAAGCTTCGCGTTTAAGTTGAGACGCGAGGTCTGGCTGAACTTCGTGTTTAAATTGGAAAGAGAGCTTGGCTGCGCGCCGCATTTGAACTGGAACGCGAGCTTGGCTAAGCTCCGCGAGCGCGTTTGAACTGGAATGTAAGCTTAGCTGAGCTCGGCGAACGCATTTGAACTGGAGCACGAGCTTAGCTGAACTCCACATTTGAACTGGAACGTGAACTTGGTTGAGCTCCGCGTTTGAATTAGATCACGAATTTCATTGACCTCCGTGTTTGAGTTGAGACACTGAACTTGAGTTGAGTCACTGAACAGGATGAGACCCGCATTTATAATTGGGTGCAAGGTCCTCATTTGTATTAAAATTTGACCCTCGTATTGGAGGAAGTCTGCATCTGAGGACTTGTCTTTAGTGATTTTTAGATAGTCAGCGACAGGCGACGACAAGAGCATATGCTGAGCTCTCTTTCGCACGGGAGGGGTGGCAGAGACGGACAGCTTTTGGGAATGAGTCACAGGAGTAGGAGGAGAAAAAGAGAGTAACATGAGAAAAAGGAGGAGGAGAAAGAAATGAGGTGATATAAAAGAGAGGAAAAGAAATGAAAACTAAGGGAAATTGTTAAATATAATAGGAAAATGGAGGAGAAGAAGGGGAAAAGTCATATAAAAAAGGGATGTTTTCTTTTAGGAATAAAAAAAGAGGAAATTATGAGTTAACATCAATTTATGGGTTTCATATAAACGATCAAAAAAATATAAATTTTGCCACAGATGCTATTCTATCTACAACAAATTGAAAATTCATCGAAAGTAAAATTGGCGCAAAAAAATATTTTGTGGGAAAAATTCCGTCCAAAGTGATAATGATGATCATGATTATCAACGACTAATATGTGTCATCGTCGATAAATTTTGTTGAGATTTTATGTGGTTTTGAACTATTTTCGACGAAATTATAAATTAGTCATTAATGGGTACTATTTACGACTAAATAACATCCGTCACTAATAAATTTCGCCACTAATGACCAAATTTCTTGTAGTGTGAAGCATGGCTAAGTCGTCCTACTCACAGTAGACCTAGTGCTCAAGCAGTTTGGTCAATAGTAGGTAAAGAAATATTGAATGGTAATGTGGACAGTGGTTTCCGAAGAACGCAAATAACCTCCGGGTTCTTTTTTAAATTTGGCGAGCATCTGGAATATACACCACCTTAACAATTTTCATGTTTCATATACGCTATCTTATAATTTACTCAAATAAATATGTATCATATCCAATAGTGATCTCATCATATTGTCCACTAATTGCTACCTGATATGCAATCCAAATGACTCATCACTCGGATATGACCAGAACTTTCACAATGAGTCATTGTTGTCCAAAAATATCCACAAGAAATTAAAATTAAGCTTGAAACTCTGAAGTCAAGTGGAGAAGTTGACTCTAGCTAGCTAGGGCCAGATTGAAACAAAAAACTCAAAATCAATTTTTTGGTTGTAGTTAATGTGAGAGAAATTTGAGTCTTTGATGGCAGTCAAGGCATCTCCTCACCCTCCTCTCGCTGTTCCATTCAACGGGGAATCCTTTTAATCTGTACACATGCTTAATTTCTTGTCCAAAGAAAGCAGAACAAAGTAAGCCCAAAAAAAAAAAGATTCCATGTTTTTTTTATTCATTTAAGAAACTTCTGATATACAAAGGAAATCCAGAAGAAGAACGATCACTTGTAGGAATATTGTAAATTTATCAGTATAAAGAAAAATAGTATTAAGTTATCTGAAATATATGTATCTAAATATTGCGAGTCTATGCCTAACTTCTACGAAAATGACTGCTAGTTGTTGAGGCAGTAGGCATCATAACTATCACTGTTCCAGGAACAAAAACCCTAGAGTGAAGTTAACAGAAATATCATAGTCAGTGGGTAATGCTTTTGAAAAGTCTTCACGTGTGTGAACGTTTAGTTTTTTTTCATTTTTCTTTTCTTTTTCATCTCTAAAATAATCTTTGCAAGTTGTTATTAGTTATAGAAATTTTAAAAAAAAATAGCCCAGCTCCTACTTTTAAAGTGGAAGGAGAAAATTGAAGGAATAAGATGTTAATAACAATGATGGTTTAATAAATTTCAACTCAACACCTCATGCGCTAGAATTTTAATTAATTAAAACAATGGTATCAAAGATTAGAAAGCAGTTTTAATATTAGCTGGCTCTGGGATATGCTGATTTTTTTATCAGGGTGCTTCTTTTGTTCTGACATTTTGATTTTTGTTTTTATCATGTTGGCCATTATTTCCACAACTACAATAACCATATATATATATATATATATATATATATATATATATATATATATATTATATATATTATATATATATATATAATATATATATATATAGAGAGAGAGAGAGAGAGAGAGAGAGAGAGAGAGAGATGTACCTCAGCCGTCAGCTGAGACAGACTCTCTCAGCTGTCACTTCAATATGGTTGCAAACTTAATGCAACATGGTCGCAGTTCTAAAAATGATATATTTTCAGTGTAATGAGGACTGCAACCATGGTAGCAATCCTCAGAAAAAGACTGCGATCATGACAGCAGTTCGCAAAAAACACTGCGACTTAATCACAGTCCTCATATAAAACTATGAGAATGATACCAGTACCCAAAAATGTGGTTGAAATTTAGCCATGTTGTGCCAACTAAGAGAGTCTCTCTCAGCTGGCGGCTGAGGTACAGATTCCTCATATATGTGTGTGTGTGTGTGTATATCTCAGCCGCTAGCTAAGAGAGACTCTCTCAACGGACCCGACGTGGCTGAATTCCAATCCTTCACGACTAATCAATCACAAAATTATATATATATATATATATATATATATATATATATATATATATATATATATATATATATATATATATATATATATTATTTTCACAATTACAGTAACCACAAGTGCAAAAACCACGATTGTTCGAATCCTTGAGGAACTACACGTCCATGTGAACGATATTTTTCTTTCACATTGAAGTTTCCACGAATCTCTCTCCTCTCTCTCTCTCTCTCTCTCTCTCTCTCTCTCTCTCACACACACACACACACACACACACGCTCCATTTATATGTTGCACTTGCACCACATCTCATTCTCAGGAGCCACACTTTCTCTTCAACCATGCTGCTAGCCCTTTACAAACCCTAGGCAGAAATTTTTGAGATAGTTCCCTCAAAGGAAAAAAAGGAAAAAAGGAAACTTGAGATAAAGAGAGGAGAGATCATGAGTAGTGATCATAGTGTTGATTGTGATGGTGATCATGGTGTTGATGGTGGTAATAATCCTCCAGGGTTTCGCTTCTCCCCTACAGAGGAGGAGCTCCTGGGGTTCTACCTAAAGAACAAGTTGGAGAAGAAGAGAGAAAATGCCATGGAAACAGTGATCCCCGTCCTCGATATCTACCTATTCGATCCATGGCAACTTCTCAGTAAGTTCTTCGTGGATATCAATCTCTTCCTCTCTTATAGTTAACCACTAGTAATTACTTTTGGATTGCCTTTTTCTTTTCTTTTCTTCTTAACGTAATTTTTGAAGAATTTTTGGATTGGATTTTGGGCTATTGATTTCTTTCTCTCTAGGATTTATAGCAGCGTATATATATTAATCTCTTTAGTTTCTACTAAATAAGAAGTTGAATCTTAATATGGTGATCAAAAAGATTTGAGCTTATATCCAAGTATCTCTAAGATATCTGGCAACATATATTAACTCTCTTTACGTATCCTTAAATTTCTTTCCTCTTTTTTTTGTTTGTTGATTTCTTCTTCTTTTTTGGACAAACAATTAATGTACATGTATATATTCTAGACATTGATCATATCAATTGTTTGAAAAAAAGAATATTTAATCAATTCGATTTCTCCAAGCAAGCCCTTAACTCTACATTTTGGGTATTATTTGTTTATTAATTAACAAACTTAAGAAGGGTTTGAGATTTCATTTTCAGGAGATGATAATAATAATAATTCATGCAACAAAAAGTGTGGGCAATGGTTCTTCTTCTGTCCAAGGCGAGAGAGAGAGGTCCATGGAGGGAGACCAGCTCGGACGACTCCCTCCGGCTACTGGAAGGCGACGGGCTCTCCCAGTTTGGTCTACAGCTCGAGCAACCGAGAGTCATGCAGGGTTCTTGGTGAGAAGAAGACGATGGTGTTCTACGTGGGGAGAGCTCCGAGAGGTAGAAAAACTGAATGGAAGATGAACGAGTATCGAGCCCTTGATGAAGATGCAGCCACCTTTTCAAATGGAAATCCAAAGGTAAGAAAATAACCAATCACATGCGGTTTTAGACATTTAATTGGTGCCTATATCACTTAATTTATAGTGATGGAAAACTTCATTAATTTAGCTGCGTACAAACTAAAATGTTGAATGAATAAGAGCACTTTTTTTTTTTTTTTTTCAGAAACTCTAATTCTAGTTCTTTTTCTGGATTTAAGCTTGGGCCTATTAATCCGCCATGAAATTTCCTATCATCATAACCCTAGAAGCCTGTTCTGATTTATAACCTTCTAGTCTTCAATATATATTTCTTTTCTAGTTTCGAAAATCCAATGTTCTCTTCTTCTTGGTTTTAAAATTTTAATATGTTTGGTTCTAAATTAATGCTTAGATGCAAATTAAATCAAGCATTAAAGGTGCATGTTCATATGCTTAAAATTGCTCACATACATATGCTATGCAGTTAAGAAAGGAGTTCAGCGTGTGTCGAGTGTACTTGGGTACGGTGCGGTCCTCTGATCGACGCCCTGAGGCTTCATCGTCCACCGTTAACCGGCCGCCGCCTCAGCCCGATGCCTCGTCGTCGTCAACATCCGGCAACGACAATGTCTCCCGTCAAAGTCACGCCGTGGAGACCGAAGAAGAAGCAGCATTTGATTGGGACGACGGTGGGCTGCTCGACTGGGACTGGGGAATGAGCCTTGACGTTGACTGAGAGAAAATTTGTTTTCGGTGTAATAATTCCAACATATTTTGAAAGGAAACGAAAGGGAAAGTTAGGCTCCTCTCACGACTGCGTTCTGGTCTTTAGCTTTTTCGACTTTGCTATGAATCTCTTCAGGTTTGTACGAACTTTGGAAATTTTTTGTGATTGATTAGTCGTGAAGGATTGGAATTCCATGGACTTTACTTGGGGCCTGTTTGGTTAGGGTGAAAGTAAGTAAGTGAAAAAGTGAGGAAGTGGTAATAGTTCTCTATGTTTTTTCCGGTGTTTGGATGTTTCTGAGAAGTGTAGTTTTTAAAATGTTATGTCTTTTCCGGTGTTTGGATATTGTTGGAAAGTGTAGTTTGGAACAAAATAATATTAAAATAAAAATAATTGTGAAAAAATTTAAACTGTAATTAGATTGCATGTGAGATTTACATGACCACAAAATTAACTGTTTTGAACTACAATTTATTACAAAAAAAAAATTATATGACCACAAACTTAACTGTAGCACCTTGAAAGTGAGGAAATGATTGTATAAAAGAGGTGTGAAAGGAAACAGAAAAGGAGAAGAAAAAAAAAAGATTTTCTCATTTTTCTTTTTTGGTGCTTGGATAAACAATGGAAGTAAAAAATGAGGTCGCCCACTTCCTCACTTCTCTATGCATCCAAACAGCATAGTTTCATTCTTGATCACCTCAATAGGATGATGGGGGATGGTTGCAGAAAGATGCAACTCTTATGTATATCATGATTGATTGAAAGGAGAATATAAGAAAATTGTTTAAAAAAAAAAATCATCACTAGACAACTGCACTTGAATCCTAATAAACATCAAAGCTCAAATGATTGTCTTGAAAGATAGATACATTAGCATAGGTTAATGGTAAAAGTGAGGAAGTGATAATAGTTCCCCTTGAAACTTGAGAATTATTAAGTAAGTTTTCCGATATTTGAATATTGTTGGGAAGTGTGATTTGAAAAATGTTACGACTTTTCCAGTGTTTGGATGGTAATATAGATATGGAAATGAAAAAGTTGACCGCAAAATAATAATAAAATAAAATTTAATTAAGAAAAACTAAAAATGGATTGCAATTAGTAGGCAAGTGAGATTTACATGATCAAAAAATTAACCGTTTTATTCTACAACTTATTACAAATGAGATTTACATGACCACAAAGTTAACTGTAGCACTTTGAAAGTGACAAAATGGTTGTGTAAAAGAGAGAAGAGAAAGGGAAAAGAGATTTTCTTATTTTCCTTTTCTGGTGTTTGGATAGAGAGGGAAGTGAGCATTTAACCCTCCTTATTTCCTTACTTCCGGCCACTTCCTTGAACAAGTAAATTAAGGTCCAATAAGAAACAAGAAGATCAAATCTATTTTTTTCACACCAACAGAAGAAAAGGGAAAAAGAACTATTACATCCAACTCTAACTTTAACCTGTCGGTACATCTCAATGTAGTAGTACAGAATTAAAAAAAACCATCGATTTATTTCTTTTTCTCCCCCGAAATTAGAAAAGGTACATGGAAGTATCTGTACATGAAAAATACAAGGGCTCATTTTTTTTTTTTTCCCCTCTTTTCTCATCCTGCAATCAATACTTTGCCAGAAATGAGTATGTATCCCTACCAATCTTCGTCGAGACTAGCTCTGTGGAAGCACAGGACGGTGACAACCAGAATGAAGAAGGAAGTGAACTCTATGAACATGGCTCCAGTCTCGATTAATTGGGCGTGCCTGAGGATCACAGGAATAGCAATGCTCCCCACAGTGGATGCACCAGTCAGGAATTTGGCAGCGTTTGTCCAGCTGTTATCACCAAAAGCACGATAAAATCACTTGCAGGTAAAGAAAAATCGTGCCACTGAGACGAGTCCCAATCTCAAGTCTTGCAATTAGCAAGAAATATGTGAAGTAAAATTATAAACGTATAGTTGTGTGGCCATTGGCCGGATCATGTCAGACTAGTAAACGCCCATACACAGGCTTGAGTCATATCCATGAATGGATCAAATCTCTTGACCTGTTTGTAACGCTTGGCGACATCCCTATCTCTTTATGTCTTATTAACCAGCAGATTGACTGCTGGCGGAACTGTTTAATGGAAAACAAGAGTTACAAGACATAACAAGGCAACAGTACATAAAGATAGATTCACACGTACAACTAAGATTCATTTGAGACCACTAATAGCCTAATCCGACCCGTGTACCAATGAGGCCGGCCTCAATAGCCAGCTAAGATTTTGAGATTAATTTCAGCTATCTACCAGTCTGCAACCTTGTGAGTATGGGAACTTCTATTTCCTCACATTTACGAATAGAGGTCTTATATTGGCTCTGGTAATTTAGAATGGTTCTATGAGTGAATTTGTGAATTTTGTAAGAGATTGAAGTCATCTTCCCAGAGACTTCTGAAGTGGTTCTTTACTTCTTAATGATTTTCAATTTCTTCTTTACCATTGTCTCAGATCAAAAAACTTAAGTTCAGGCTCACACCATGTCCCCCAAGCAGGTATCTCAATCAATGACAGTTGTACAGCATCAATACCTAACATATGACGGCAGAAATTAAAAACGGATGATAAACATATCTCTATTACAGTAGAAATAAGATTTTTCTTTTCTGTATTTTGGATTCTTTTACTTCAAATAGGTTCTCCTCGTCCTATAAACATGTATTTCTTTTTCTATAAACAAACAAACACACCCTAATTGAAGGTATATGGTCTTCTCTTCATCTTCTTCACCTCAGCATGATATCAGAGCAACTCAGATTCAATTCTCACTAGGCGCAGTTTAAAAGTAAATTTAAAATAAAAATACCGCTACTATAAAAGCTCAAGATTTGGCCAATAAAAAGAGTGTTTGACCTGCAGAGGCGTGTTAAAATATAAATAGCTCAAACCCTTACCTCAGTTCAGAATTTTGGTGCAGTGGCAACACATGACTCTAATATCTTGGTACTTCCGCTGACGAATATGCGACTCTATCAAAATCTGAGTATAATTCTCTAATTCAAAAGATGCATTCAGTCTCTATTTCATACATTGCTATTTTGGCACATCTAAGTATTTCTTATTTAATGAGCTCATCACCTTCATCTTAGATCATTAATTTTGATACGTCAACCTACATAACTGGTAAATCTACAACTTTTCACTTTTCAAATGACATCTTCCGCCCTTTCTATATTTTTTTGTTAATTTGCAGTTCCAAATATAATACTGACACTAGCACTGTCAATCTCATTTCTTCTCACACTCACTGATGTTAATTACATCCCACATGTTCTTTTTAATCTTGCATATATAAGTCATTTGACTAAATCTCTTTAGTGTTCTATAACATCTTGTATATGTAAGTCATTTCTTTTCAGTGTTCTATAACTTTTTTCCTTCATCATGTATTGTTCAAGACCTTCAAATGAAGAAGGTAATTAGTGAGGAGTATGAGCAAGATGGTCTATATTACCTTCAATATGGTGATCAACCTAAAGTGAGTAGTGAGGGATATGAGCAAGATGGTCTATATTACCTTCAATACGGTGATCAACCTAAAGTGGGTGCTTCTGCTCTAGCATATGATGGCTGTGATTCAGTGGCACTTACGTTTAGGTCATGCATCCTTAAAATCCATTAAATTGTTATTTCATTATGTTAAGGATGTCTCTAAATTACCGTGTGAGTGATGTAAATTTGGTAAACTTCATAGAACTTTTTCATCTAGGGTAGTCAATTGTTGTAGTTCTCTATTTGAAGTTGTTCAGACTAATATTTGGGTCCTACTCAAGTTAAAAGTGTGTTTGATTTTTTTTTATTTTGTTTTTATTGATGACTATTCTCATACGACTTGATCATTTTTAATGAAAGCTCGCTCTGAAATTCTCTCTATTTTTCAAAGGTCTCATAAAGAGATTAGTACTCAATTTAATTGTTTGCTTAGGATTTTACGATCTGATAATGCTTTGAAATATGTGCAACATGCTCTTCAAGATTATTATGTTTCTCATGGTATAATTCAACAAACTTTATGTGCTTATACATTTCAACAAAATAGCGTTGCTGAAAGAAAAAAAATATTATTTACTTAACATTGCTCGAACACTAATGGTTTATATATATGTTCTCAAGTGTTTTTGGGCTGACGCAGTCCTTATTGTGTATTGCTTAATTAATATGGTTCTTTCTTTTATTTTAAATAACAAAACCTCATTCTCGGTTCTTTATCCCGAAAAGCAACTATTTGATTTACCACCAAAGGTTTTTTGAGTATACGTATTTTGTTCAAATTCTCAAAAAAAGACATCATAAATTAGATCCTCGAGCAATTCAATGTGTTTTTCTAGAATATTTTTGGACACAAAAAGGATATCATGTTGAAATTTCGTCAGCAGAAAAAGAATGTGATTTGTGCGGATGTCACTTTCTTTGAAAACATACCTTACTTTCATCCTATCTGGGTTCCACTACAACTCATTCGTCGATCACTTATGTTACTATTATTGTACCGCTAGAAACTCACCTCCACTTCAAGTTTTCAACAACGCACGAACATTACCACTCATCTTGACAACTTACCTCCTCATCAGTCAACTGCTTATGAGTTTTCCATAACTCTTCCAAGAGATACTTATTCCTGCACTCAGCATCATATAAATAAATTGTTATTTTTCTCTCATTTATATCCTACATACTTTAATTTTGCAACTAAATTGTCTTTTGTCTCTCCCACAATTGTACGTGATATTATGTTGGATTCAGCGAGATTTTAAATATCAGATATCGGGATCGTATCGGATGGGGGTTTTTCATATTGGATATCGGATATCGGGGGAGATTTCAGGGATACGTATGCACATCACGCGTTCATATCAGACATTATATATAATGACATATTGATAACTAAAAGTTAGTTTAGTGTCATAGATATCATTTACCTAATAAAAAATGATATAATATGCATGCAAAGGCAGTAAAAAAATAATGTACATTTACACGCAGTTGTCCAATAAATAAGTTATTTCATATTGGGATATCGGGCGATTTATCGGGCGATATTTCAAATATTGGCCGTTTTTTGCTGCCAACAATATGGCGAACGATTTCCCCATATCGTATCGGCAATAGGCAAAAAAGGAGATATCAGACGATATATCAACCGACTCGGCCAATATTCAAAACATAGGGATTCAGGATGAAAAAGTGTTATGGATGAAGAGATGATTGCTTTGCGTGCTAATAAAATATGGGAATTTACTTCTTTACCTTTAAGAAAACAAATTGTTGGTTGTCAATGGATATACACCATCAAATTTCTCCACGGATTGAGCGATTAAAGACACGGTTGGTTGCCAAGGGCTACACGCACTTATAGTTTTGATTATTTTGAGACTCTCTCCAGTAACTTGTCTGCATTCTGTTCGCATTCTTTTATCAGTTGTGATGATGAAGCAATAGCTTTTGTATCAGTTAGATATTAAAAATGTATTCTTGCATGGCAATCTTCAAGAGCATGTGTATATACTTTAGCACCCGGTTATGAGGTTTAAGGAGAGACGGACAAGGTCTTCAAACTCAAAAAAGCAATCTATAGTTTGAAGCAATCTCCACGAGCATGGTTTGACAAATTCAATATTGTTGTTGCACACTATGGATCGAGACAGAGCTTCTTTGATCATTTTATATTTGTAAGACATTTTTCTTTCTGCACTATTATTCTTGCAGTTTATGTTAATAATATTGTTATTGCTGGAGATGATCATGAAGATTTTATTCAGTTGAAATCTTATTTAAGTTCTCATTTTCATATGAAAGATCTTGATCTCTTTAGGTATCTTGTAGGGATCGAAATTGCTCGTTCTCCGAAAAGTCTCTCTGAAAAAAATACCTTACTGATTTGTTGAAAGAAACTGGTACATTAAGATCTAAACCTATTGATACTCCTATGAATCCTAATATTCGTTTTGATAAAAATCTAGAAGAGCTCCTTGTTGATCCCAGAAAGTACAGACGATTGATTAATAAACTAATTGACTTAAATCTCACTCGACTTGATATTTCATTTGTTAAGGGTGTGTTAAGTCGTTATATGCAGAGTCTGTATTAGCTTCACTGGACTACTGCTTGTCGTATCTTGCGGTATCTTAAAGGAGCTCCAGGTAAAAAAATGTATTATCATCCTTTCTTTCATTTTGATATTGTGAGATATTGTGATGTTGATTGAGTTGGTGATCCTATTGATTATCGTTAAACTACTGGTTATTGCACCTTTATTGAAGGCAATTTGGTGATGCACCTTTGTTGAAGGCAATTTGGTGACATGGTGATGTAAAAAATAAAATGTTGTTGCTCGATCCAGTGTTGAGGCTAAATATAGTCATGACTCATACAGCTTCTGAATTGATGTGGATTCAATCTCTCCTTTCTAAATGATCCAGTGTTGAGGCTAAATATAGAGTCATGACTCATACAGCTTCTGAATTGATGTGGATTCAATCTCTCCTTTCTAAATGAGCGTCCTCTACAACAGGCCAATAGTAATGTATTTTGATAATCAAGCGGCTACGTATATTATCAATAATCATGTTTTTCATGAGCGAACGAAGCATATTAAAGTCAACTGCCACTTTATCAGATATATAGTGATGACACATCGGATAATCACTTCGTTTGTCACATTGAGTTGTCAATTTGGAGATATCTTTACAAAAGTCTTGTCTAAAAAGAGTTTTCAATTTTGTGTAGAAATCTGGGCATGATTGACATATATGCTCCAGTTTGAGGAGGCGTTTAAGAGTAGAAATAGAAATTTTTTTTAATTCTTCTACTCTAAGTAGGACATTGTATATTCTCCTAGTCCTATTAGGACATGTATTTCTTTTCTCTATAAATAAATGACCACACCATAATTGAGGGTATATGGTCTCCTCTTCATCTTCTTCACCTCAACAATCTATTTTCGGGTTCTGTTTTGATAAAAATGCAGCTACTTTTACCTAACATGGCATTATGATCCTCAAGGTTAATTGAACCGAAAATACATATGAAAGATTTTCTATTAACAACCAAGCTTGAAATAAAATGCACTTACCCGCCACCCTCATTGCTCGTCAAAAAATGGGTAGACCCGCCTCCAAAGAACAAACAGGGCATAGGCACCAGGACATACATGAGAGCTGAAGCAAAGGAAAATTTACTATATCAGTCACAATATCGACCATAAAGAGATTTAGTTTGATTTGTGATCTCAACATTCACCTGATAACATCGGCCACCAATTGTTGTACAGGGCACAAGCCTGCCAATGAAGTATTTCTACGAATTAATGTTTGATCATAAATTAAAGCAAATATCTAGATTATAACTAGGAAGCAACTGCCAGAAACGAGGAATCAATATGTATCAACATTTCAATCTTCAAATTAGTAACTTAAAGGATAACCTGGAAGATTTCTCTACAACCTCAATATTTACCTGAACATTCTCCGGTATCATCTCGGTTTTTTTGCCCCCTTTTCAAAACATAGGTCGTAACCAAGACTTGAACCTGGGACTCCCCACAACCCACTCCCACCCCTTGACCGCTGAGCCAGGCCTCAGCGGCATATCATCTCGTATTAAATCAGACGATAGGCGCAATTGCAAGGTGCTTTTAATAACGCAAAAAATATAAAACAGAGATCATCCTTTTGAAATATTTATTGCTTTGAAAAGAATGATAGGCAAAATCCTATATTGTTACTTGCATATGGGATCCAACACATGCCTCAAGCTACACCTACAGATGGATAGCTCCAGCCAGCACAACCCATCAAGGCACAAGCACTATGGGCTTCATGAGTCCAGTTGCTAGAGGGAATGATAAAGAGAGTTTAGCTTACTAAAGAATTAAAACTGCACAGATCCATTATATTTCCTGATGGTCAAAAAAGAACCAAGTTGCTAATGAGACCACATGCCTGTATCAAACAAGGAGAGTTGCCATGCAATGCAATGATTTATTAATCAACGGAATCTAGCATCCTATTACAGGTTTACTGGTTTATGCCTCTGCAGTCAGCAACATGCTTGAACAACAGCAAGTTCTTTTACCTAAGTGGAGATTGAATAAAACAAGAGTTCTTATTGTACTCTGAGTACAATATCTTCGCTTTGTACAAGAATATAACAACTTCTCATCATTTGAGCTATAACTTAATCAATTGTATAGAGCATCTGTAATCTTATACGGTGAAGATCCATGGACAAAATAAATGCTACGTTTACTTCGTAATTTCTCACGTGGTCAAAATATTTATTAAAAAAAAGATGCCTTCATAAGATGTCGAATATCCAGTTATCCACCAGTACATTACACATGGCCTTTAGTCCTAGTATTAACTAAAAAATAGTGCATTGGTCAAGTGGCTGTTCCCATCAACATCTTGCTGGCTTATTGAGTTATATAATGCATGGTATGCCTCCAATTTTTTTTATACTGCTTATTAAAAATCTATCATTGATAACTACGATCATATAATATCGAATTCTGTTGACTTTGAGAATCTTAATTAGATAAACAACAACCAGGTGGGTCGTAACTAGCAAAGAACTTATTCTTCCCTAAAATTTGGCCATTGTATAATAGAGGCTTGTTGTACTGGGTTTACACAGAAACTAAGCTCATAAAACCAACAAAACATAATCTAAGGCTCGTAAAATAATTGTGCAACTTATCAGCATATGCATCTTGGAAAAACCTTCAACACCCAAGATCAAACTTCTAATTTCAACTGGTGCAAAGCCTAATGTCATTCGGAAAACAATACAACTACATCAGTTCTGAATCAATTTGTATATCTAATCTATGTTGTGTAGCTCCAAGCTCTCTTGAAACCCTCCCATATATCTCACTTATTCGCCTTATGCAGGATCCCCCCCCCCCCCAACACACACCACCAAAAACACGCGTGTGCGAGGCGCAAAGAAGGGGGTGGCGCTCAGATGAATCCTGCCTACTTTGCTATATCATTCAAACCATATAAAAGTAAATTCGTTTCACTTGGTCAGGTTTGGATGAAATCTAGGTCCATTCCAATTCAAGAGTTAACTTGAGCAAATGAAAAACCCATTTTGGCATTTTTCAGGTTGTGAATGAAGGGAAGAAGTTCAGGACACACTCTAGCAGCCAGCCTGCGGTAAAAACTTAAGTATATTAGCACAGCCGTACAAACTCAAAAGTTTATAACTGATTCCGAAACTATTTAGGTTATTAGGTAAAATGAGAAGTGGTATTATTCCAAAGAATTTTAACCACGGCCATTGATGGCCTAATCAGACTAATCTCAAGACTGCGAACATAACCTTCTTATAGAATAACCATTTTGTAAATGAAGATTAGCAACATTTCAACTATCTAATAGGAACAGAAAATGTGATCAATATTCCTTTGACAAAAGGAATGCTTACAACGCAGAGGCTAATTTATCACAACACAAAAAAAAGACCTAAACAATGCATTAACTTTCACAACACAAAAATAAGACCTCTTTGATGATGGAGTTACTTATCAAACATATCCTCAAGGGAAATGTGACGAGGGTCATTACGAACACCAATCAACCACACTCGAACCACAATACTCATTCTGCCCTATACACATTCCAGTTTATGAATACAGTGTGAGCAGTACGGTCCCTTCATGGACAGATGATCGGGGTCCCTACAGACATCAATTGAGCGCACACATCAATCCCTCCCTCTCACCCCTTTTTGGGGTGGTCTCTGCAAGGGGGTGGTTCTTGTTGTTCTTTTGTTTTCTTTTCCTTGGATTACTGCGGTTCTCTCTCTCTCTCTCTCTCTCTCCTCTCTCTCTCTCTCTCTCTCTCTCTCTCTCTCTGTGTGTGTTGGGGTTGTCCAATATCCACATGCTGTTATAAGAAATACAAAAAAGAAGAACAAAAACAACGAAAAACTAAAACAAGTTCAATCTAGAATTAAAATCAAGAAATCAAGGATATAAGCATCTCAGAAAGGCTGGGATTAACACTAGGATTAAGGGCAGGATATTGTGTCTGCGTGTTTATTATCTATATTGTCTAACAAGAAATGTTCCATGCTTAAATATCCAAAGTATGTCTATTATCTGTTAGTAGGCAGTAAATAAGGCATGATGAAAATTATGGTATCTCCTCTTACACGAAACCACACTTGACGAAAATTATGGTAAAGAAAGCATAGTGAATGGAGCATGAGAGAATCAATATTTAAGAACAGTACCATATTGTCCGTAAAGTTGGATACATTTAAAAAGATTACAAAAGAAAAGATAAACCTATTATTGGGAACATAATGTCTGAAAAACGATATATTTACATGTTTCAAGCTTCCAAAAAGGTATCACATGTTCAAGCATGATGCAGGATTATTTTCGAGAAAGGAAAAAAGGATTGAAGAACATAAGTATAATACAATGGGGAGAAGTTCTATAACAAAACAAATATATTAACATCTTCATATCAGTGTAAGTATTCCTTTTTGTGCAAGTGATGCACCCATGCTTAAAACAAATGGTAAAGCATTAGCTTCCTCAAGACCAGAAGAAATAAGCATCAAGTCAGGTAATGAGAAGCCATACCAAGATCTGTAATAAGATGCTGGATGAGAACATAAAAGCAAGACCAGCAAGCCTGCATGTTGACAAAGTTGTCAGCAAGACAATTTCACTTGAGTTTGTAACAAAATTTATTTAAAATTTTCTTACACTGTTAGAGTTAATCCACACGTGATAATTCCCAACGAATGCATCCGTACCACGACATGGAAAAGGCAAAAAGTGAGAGCCAATTAAGGTAATTCCAGAATAGGAAAAAACAAGATGCATAGACTGTCAAGCAGTAAACATTACATCACCATCGACTTAGTTCATCACTGTAAAACTTTTTTGTTTATGTATAAATATTGGTCTTTAAATAAGCTAAATATCACATTAACCATCAATTGATCAGAACTTGAAGTTTCTATTTTCCTCAAAACTGAATCCAATGCTCTGAATTAATCTGTTTCCGTATTAAGATGCTTTTCCTCGTTCAAAAATTGTCCACTACTTTTTATGTTGTTTTGATTGCAAAATATTAGATTTCTATCCACAACAATCAAACTCTGGTTCCGGTAATTGACACAAGTTAGAATTCTCAATTCTCTACGATGTCTGGGGGAGAGAGAATTTTCGAGAACAAGGAAATCATAATAATTTTTGTTTTTATTCACAAGCAAATTGTTGTCTTGTGCAACGGATCCATCAAGATTCTTTTTATCAACATATCTATTTTTTATTATGCATTTTCCATTAGTTTGATGCTTAATCTTATCAACTAATGAAATATTTATGGTTTGGTATATAATATATTTTCCATCCCTTCTCACAGATAGACGAATTGGCTTGATAACAAATATTCCCCTTTTTATCAATTTGTCAATTTGTAAGAGTTAAGTCTTTCTGAATCAACATTGCATCCAAATGCATCTCTCCTCTTTGAATTGAGAATATAGCAATTTTCCTTGGATTTATTGTCTAAGTAGAAGACAATATACCTGAATATTATTGAACATTCTTTTCTTCAAGGGATCATCCCATCTTATTTGAAAAAGAAATACTTTTTCAAGAAGAAATCCAGTTCTACTTCTTTCTTGCTCTTGTATTATTTTTTCTTTCTACCCTTTTTAAAGTTTGATCCTGTATAATCTTTAACATCTTTTTTTGTTGTTTTTGTAAATCTGATACAAGATCCCCTTGGCCTTCTTGTTCTTTTTTTTTTATCGGGTTTTCTATTCAAGATATTCTTTTTTTACTAGCTAATATAGGAAGATTTTTTTTATTTATGTAGATATTTTTTCACTTTGACTAATATATTCATTTCTATGAAAATGAAAAATAAGTAATTTGATTGGTATGATCCACGGTTTAGTCTTATACGCATCCAAAAGTAGCACAAATTCTGGAAAAAAAGTCAGGGCTCCAGATTTGATATGGTACGATATAACCGTTATTAATTCATTCCCATCCAATCAAAAAAAAAGTATTTTTTTTAGAATTTTGAGTTCCCATTTTAGCATTTTTTATGAATCTTGGTATCGATATATGTATTGGTCAAGGTTTCAATATCGATATTATTAAAAAGACAAAAATGGAGAATTCTATCATCAAAAAAAATTCTATCCAAATTTTTTTTTGTATCAATAATAGATTATTTTCCACATAATCACTTATAGCTATATATCAATCCATAAATTGATTTGGATTCCAGTGTATTTAAATTGTATGTAATTTTGTCCTTTATTTGTAACATTGATCCATGAATATGAGTCCTTACTATCCCCATAATTTATATATTAATATGATAAAGATCATATCCATAATGTTTTTTCAATTTTTCTTTTTGACTCATCAATGAATCCACTGCATAGTAATTTTGTTTCATGTAATGAAGTAATTGGTCTTTTTTATATAATCCAATTTCATTGAATCTTTCTTTTGAATCGTACGACATTGATTGACTCTATTTTGTCATTTTTTGATACTAAGTGGGCCCACTTGGTGTGAGATAAATTGTATTGATAATGACCCTGTAACCAAATTTTTTATTTATTCATCTCATACTTATGAATTTTCTTATGTCTTGGTTTGGAACTAAATATTCCTTGTGTCGTACAATAATTCTTGATTATATCTTTAAGAAAAAGATGGGTGTCGTGATATTGAAGTACAGATCTCAAATGATAATTGTTAAGTTATTGATTTAATGATAATTTGTAAAATACATATGCTTGAGACAAAGCAGATACGTCACAATAAATATTAGAATTTTTATTACTAATATTAGTATTAAAAAAATAACTTTTTTATAGTCAAAATAAAGTTCATTGTAATTTGATTTGGTTTCTCAACCCTTTCTTGGCTTGTTTCATCGTTGTATATGGATTTATTGATAATTATTTTTGTTGATTCAAAGAAAAGTTATGCATTGATCCTTGGAATCTTAATAATACATAGTAATAAATTCATTTATGTTTTTCCAATGAAGGATTTCATAAAATAATATGATTTACGTATTAATCGGATATTTTTCTTCTAAATATTTGCCAATTGTCCTATTGTGATTCTGATCTTTTATTTTTATCATCACAAAGTTACAACTATTTTTTCTTATCTTTTGTGATTCCTTTTATTTGAGCCTTAATTGTGATTATCTTATTAGCAAGATCTTTCATTTCTGTTTCTGTGAGTGAAAATTTTTCATTTAATTTGAATGATTGATTCTTGGATAATATTATTATTTATATTGGAGTCTTCTGTTTTCATTTGTTTCATATGCTTTCACCTTCCTCAATTTTAATAAGAAAATGGGGTTTACCTTTTCAAGTTCTTTCATTATTAGGTTTCTAATTAGAACTATATTGGTGACACATCTTGTTTTTTTCTTTTGAAATCTTTAAAAACAATTTTATTCTTTCTTTGAAATCCCTTGTAACTTTAAAAAAATGTTTTTCACTTTTATCATTTTTTTGAGTTCTTGAAAATAGGTTCAAAAAAGGTCATTTTCGGGGAGACCCAAAAGGCAGTTCTGCTACCCTTCCCCAGATTGTTAAAAACAAAAGTTGTTTTTTTCTCTTTTTTACTCATTTTATGATCTCTATGATGAGATCGTATTTTAGATCTTCATCAAGGTTTCAGACAGAAAGATAATAGAATATTTATTCTGAATATCATCTGTTAATCAGTTTGAGAAGATTCTGTTTTTGATAATTGAACACCATTATAGGTACATTTAACCTGCATTTCTCTACTTCATTCCTTCAAATCCTCATACCACTCGGGGAATTGCAATAATAACATACGACCAATATTTTTAGCTATTATCAATAAGGATAATATAGCATAATTTCCCCAAAAAAGATTGGGTTACTAATATTAAACCTCTTATTGCTTGAGTAAATATAAAGGTATCCCAAGCTTCTGATATTACTATTCGTTCATTTTCCTCTTCTTTCTATTTATTTGTTCTCTCTTTTGTTTTTTCTCCTCAAAATAAGAATTTGCAATTCTGGGTTCCCCTACCCAATTCTTAAAATTGTGATTAATGATTTCAGAGATGTCAAAAAATGAAAAACATAATGTTTTGTCTATTTGATCCAAAAAAAAGTGGAGAATGCACGTTTGCTTGAAACATTTCCCAAGTAATTGTTTTACATCTTTAAGCATGCATGGATCCTTTGATTATACCTCGTGGGAAATCTGATTGACGTATCAAAGCCACTACCTCTTCTTCATTACTAGTGCTAGTAACATTATTACCAGTGCAATTAGTACTCTAATCATCAGTATAAATTACCGCATGCTTGTCTTTTCTTGAATGAATTTCAGAATCCTCTGTTGATTCTTCTTCCGCATCGTCTGTCAATTTGTATGACCCTCGAGAAACCCTTTTATTGATTTCTTCCATTCCAATAGATTTCTTTTTAATTGTTGTTATATCATTTGGAACAGTTGTAATTATATCAAATACAAATTTCAAAGGTTTTGCTTGACTTTCTAAATCAATTCTTCGTGCATGTTCAAAAGATAATTCATCAATCGAGTTTAAGAAATTCCCAACCAAACTCGAATTCAATAATAATTCATTGCTAACATTGAATATGTTCTTTTGATGTTCAATTTCTGGAGAATCATTATGAAATAAACCATAAATCTTATTTATCAAAAGCTAAGGAATCTGCTATTGAAGTCTTGAATCATTCATGATTGCATGTAAATTGCATTTTTATTGTTCCTTGATAAGGTTCGTTCAAAAAAGGATCCATTTCTGGCAAGTATTCTTGTTCATTCTCATTATCGCTGGTCCTTTTATTAGCATATCTAAACCAAGAGATCCCTTCTCTTTATAGAATTCTTATTCGACTCATCAATTCATTAGTCAAGTTGTACTTTATTTGTTCATTAGTATGAACCCAATAATTTATACAGGTCCTGAGGGGATAGTGTTTATATTGTGTACAAAGAAATTTTCTGTTCTATCATTTCTCAAAAGTCGATAAATTGGGTAGATATGTAAAAGATATTATTCGCTTTTCATTACTTAGGCATATATAAAAAAATTGTGACATTTAATTTCGTATAGCATTTTCAAAGTAGTCATATTTTATATATCTCAATGGGCGATTCCATCGTTTATAATTGGGAAAAAAGTTACAATAGGCTTTTTAAGCCAGAAATAAGTTTTTTTATTTTTCTCTTCTTTAAGTTTTCCCAATTCCCAATTATCTTGGTGGGTATAAAGATAAGAATCAACTGGGTTATCTTTGTCTTTTTCAGCGGATCACTCTTGTTCTTATTTAGTCTTCTTCATTTCGTAAGTTATTTCTATATAGCTTTCTTCCTTCTGTTTCTGAGATCTCTTTCAATTTTTTTAGTGACAATAGGCGACAACATTCTACCTAAATAGTAAGCACATGTGATAAATAAAAGAATATTAAAGATTTGAGCCAGAGAATTTCTCAGTTCTGCCACAAGATACTTATTAGATCGAATCGAATAATTTTATCGTATCCAGAATAATACCAATCCAACCTATTTCATGAACGAAACATGACCAATTAACCACAAACAAAACTACTTGTTACAAATAACATCATGTTGTTGCATCGAAACAATAAATGTTGACTAATCTGGCTAATGTTGAACTTAATAAAATGCAAATTATGCAATGGTTGAATAATTGAAAATTTAGATTATTGAGGAACTTGAATGCTGACATTACACATTGAATTTCTGATAGTAGATCCATAATAAACAAGTTTTTGTGATTGTTCCATTATAACTAGGACAGTTATTGTATAAGGTCTACCCAATGATAGATGCAAGGCGCATAATAGATCAATATGAACATCATGAGCTACCCCATAATAAAACCAGTTGTTGCTGATACCTCCTTCTAGGTTCCTTCTTCCATAACCCGAGCTCGGAGAAGAAAAAGATAAAAGGGCCCTCTGGAGAATGTGGTCAGAAATTCATAATAGAGTCCGACCACAAAAATTGAATTTATTATCTTCATATATAAGGATAATATATTACCTAGTAGAAAAGAGTTCAAAATCATCACAAACCTCCCTTTTTCTTTTCTATTTCAATTTCTCGATTATTATATGATGATTTCTTAACTTTTCATATATATATAGAAAGAGATAGACTATAAATGACATCTCTTATGTCAATAATACCATCTTCGATTGAATGACATTTCTTATGTCAATGACACCAAAGGGGATATTAAATGAATGGAATTGAGATATAGATGGGAATAAAATGAAATAGATCCACTTTAAGGTTCCCTATGAAATGAGGCATGGAACAGAGCCACTACGAAGAAGTTTGGGAGTTACAAAGGAAGCTTTGGACTCAGGGGTTGAGAAGGGGAGTTGAATTCTATGAGGTCAAATCTCCTCTTGTTCCTCAGTAGCTCAGTCGTAGAGCGATCAGTTGTTAACTGATTGGTCGTGGTTCAAATACTACTTGGGGATATTTAATTGATTCTTAATTTAAATTTAATTAAGGAATAAAAAATTAAATTAAAGGGCTCGCTTTAACTATTTGGGGTGGGTAACCTGTTGCATGTTTTTGTTTCTGGGGCTGTTTGGTTAGGGGTGGAAGTGAGGAAGTAAGAAACTAGTAACAATTTCTTTTGGAACTTGACAATTGGTTAGTAAGTTTTCAGGTGTTTGGATGTTGTTAGGAAGTATGGTTTGAAAAATGTTGTCTTTTCTGGTGTTTGGATAGTAATGTGGAAGTGGAAGTGAAAAAGTTGACCACAATATAATATTAAATAAAAATTAATTAAGAAAAATAAAAATTAGACTATACTTAGATTGCAAGTGAGATTTACATTATCACAAAATTAACTGCTTTGAGTTATAACTTATTACAAATGAGATTTACATGACCACAAAATTAACTGTAACACCCTGGAAGTGAGGAAATAGTTGTGTAAAAGGGAAAAGAGAAAAGAAAAGGGGATTTTCTCATTTTCCTTTTTTGATGTTTGGATAAATAGAGAAGTGAGAAATAACACTTCCCCATTTCCTTACTTCTGCCCACTTCTTTGAATCCAAACAGCCCCTCTATTGCATTCTATCTCATCGTATCACATTTTGTTTTACGATATTTGAGAATCACGGGCAATACCTTGGTGAAGATCCAGGGTAATCCCTTGTAAATATGTAATTTACAACTAGCCAATTAAGAATTCTCAGATGATGTACTAGCAGTGCATCAAAGATGTAGTGATCGATTCTCCTAATAAACCACAATTAACGCAAGCAAACATATTAATGATGAGGAACGCATTTTTGCTATACTACTAGTACTTGTACTTGCCCTGCTATTCTGCCCAAGCCCTGCTGAGAAAGAGTTACGCAGAGTAAAACATAAATATGTTGATTACGACCAAGTTTACTATATGTAATGGCAAAGCCTTCCCGATAAAAATAAATAAAAGAAAAAGTAAGGTCATTTCATTTCGACAAAAGACCATACCCAAGTTCATTAGCTTTGTGCCCGCTATCCAGATCATGATTTTCTTACCCCCGGAGGAAAAAGAAATGTCCTTCCCTTTTGAACCAGTTGTGGGCAAGAAGGGATTCAAACCCCTGACACTGTGGTTCATAGCCACGTGCTCTAATCCTATGAGCTACAGCCCCCACCCTGTCTCCACATGATCTTGTTCTCGAGAGTACAGTCAAAGGAACCTCCCCTCAGCCGTTTTGTTTCAGGTTAAGAAGAGTGAAAGCTTGTTTCTCTCTATAAGAACAGTGTGTTTCGAGGTGTGAAGGGGAGAGAAGAGATTTCATAATTGGAATTTTGAATAAAATGACCTTTGCATTTTTTTTATTTTTCTCCTTAAAAAGGTAAAATAAGAGGTGTTAAGCTTTTTATCATTTTGTCATCAAGCTATTTCTCCACAGGACCTCCCCTATAGTATCGTCACCATAGTAGAGTTTAACCACTAAGTTCGGAATGGATCGGTGTGATCCCTCTACGCCTAAGACACCAAATATCGAACCATGAACGAAGGAAGGCATGAGAAAAAAGCATATTGGGAGGCCCTAATTCTTGACTGGAAGGGACACCAAAGGCCTTTGCCCTTCCCTAGAAGAAAAACAATTTTATTACTATGCATATGTAGTATATAATAGTAAAACTACTTTGTTCATGAGTGGAAATTTTTTAACTAACTTAAATACAACCAACCATTGTAGTATCAGAACATCGAGATTTTAATTTTGCCCAAGAACTGAACCCTGTAATCTATGGAAAAACAAAGAAACTCCAAATGCTTGGAACTAAATGTATACAAGAACACCCTACATGGCTACACCTAGAACTTTCTTCCATCTACAGTTTCAGAAACTTCTCTGGGCAGGCAAAGAGTCATCTCACCCGACTCTCAATTTTCCATAACCCACAAAATCAGACTCAATAAGATTATAAAGATCTAGAAGCACTACAGACTAGAATATAGGATTGCCTCTTGGTTTATGATGAAAGGGCTTTAAAAGAGGCGAAATGGTGCTGACGCCACGTACTCAAACTGTAAGTACTTCGACCTTAAAATCCCCAAAAACAAATACTCTACTGATAAAAATCAAGGAGCCAACAGTAACAAAAGTTTGCGGTTCACTGAAAACCCTAGATCAGGCACTCTCAAATCACAACTAGTTAAGCTACAATCCTTCTCGAAATTAAAGGAGCTGACTTTTCCAAAAATTGAGGCAACCGATCACACACCAGAGAGGAGGTTCCTAAACCCTAAAATATCTGAAAATTTTTCGAGAAATAACGTGCCCACAGTTCCAATTCGATGATGAAGAATAAAACAAGAAGAGAGAGAGAGAGAGAGAGAGAGAGAGAGAGAGAGAGAGAGAGAGAGTACCTTCAACGGTCATCGCCATCTCTGCAGCTACGACCCACGCAGGACTGAGGATGACAACAGAGAGAGCTCGCCGATGAAGAAAAGACTAATATTCTCTCCTCTTAATTAAAAATTAATTAATTAATTAACAAACTGTTTAAAGAAAGAAGAAGATATATTGTTAATATTTTGACGGTTGTTCCGCCGGAACAGTTTTAGACTTCGATAAGTGGCGGTCACTGAGGCTGCTTGAAAGAAAAATCGGGAAAATGAAATTTAAAACTGAGAAAGATGTAAAATGTTGTGTTTTGGCACTGATTGTAAGCAAAATTGAAAATAATGGAAACATACAGAGGCGGCGGAAGCAGAATAAATTTTAGGGTGGGCTGCTAGGGGTGAGCATCGGTCGGTTCGGTTCGATTTTTGCTAATTTTTGCAAAACCGAACCGAACCGATTAGACTTAGTAAGCGAACCGAACCGAACCGACTAAGTTCGGTTCGGTTTTTTCGGTTTTTTCGGTTAGGCCAATATTTTTCCATCATTTCTTACATTTTTTTAATCACCATTATATTATCATCCTTTAATATTCTAATATCAAATATTCAATACCCAAATTAAAAATAAAAAAAAGACCCTAACCTTAATGTGAATTAAAAATTTCATATTCTAAAACTTTTACGCTATATTTGGGCTCTTATATCAAAACTCACATGATTATTACTAACTTTTAATGGCAAGAATTAAAAAAAAGAACTATATTAATATAAATATTATTCTTAATTGTGATGGTGTACTTAACATAACTTTCACATATTCAACATAAAAAAGATGGTAATGCTAGAAGTAATGAGATAAGTTTTCACTAATTTTTTTATGAGCTACATGATTCACTAAATTGAAATGGGTGGGGTGATATATAGGGTGGAGAGATTCGGTTCAGTTCGGTTTTTGAAACACAAAACCGAAACCGAACCGAACTAGAGCGGTTCGGTTCGGTTCGGGTTTCGGTTTTTGGCCGGTTAGTTCGGTTATAACCGAACTCTGCTCACCCCTAAGGGCTGCAACTTTTTATAACTTATGCTTATGAATTATATGAATTTGTCAAAAGAATAAAATAATATTCTCCACTAAATTAGGAGCAGAAGCAGAATAAAATTTACCAAAAGAAAACCAAAATAGAAAGAAATTGAAGACAATATATGAAATTTTTTTTTTAATGCATTATATGAAAAATGGGCCGGGCTACAGCCCGGCCCAGCCAACCTGTGCGTCCGCCCATGGAAACATACAAGAAAATCACTCGACTACTAAACTAGTGGACTATGTTTCAAAATTTATTTAAAGAAATATAAATTAAAAAACATTTCTTTTGATTATCTAAGCTACTCCAAAATGTACATATTTAACTGAAATCTTCATCTCAGCGCTGATATTAGTAAATGATAGACAAATGTTATGTCTTTTATGGAGATAGACTTGTGTCTTTTCAAAAGGATTTGAGTCTGACTCCTTCCAATTCAAATATAACCCTCCGACATTCGCATACAAGATTCACTCCGTTGAAGCTGATCTATATTATTTCAAGTATGTATAAATCAGAAATCAAGTGTTTTGAATATTTTTTGCCCACCTATCAAGCGGCGCAAAATGAGCGGCCGAAAATAGTAAGTTGGTTAGATTTATGTCTTTATACATACAAATTCTCGATCCGACCATTTGATTATGAACTAAACATTTAAAAACTCCTACAAACAAATTTTTGTTAGGTTCTAAATGTTCTACATCGTTAAACTAACCAACCCACTATTTAAGCCGTCCGTTTTCCCCTACTTGATGCATGGGCAAAAAGTTATTCAAAACACTTGATGTTTAATTTATAGATGCTTGAAATAATATAGATCAACTACGGAGTGGATATTGTATCCGAATGTCGGATGTTAGTATTTGAGTGGGAAGATTTTGGCCTCAAATCTTTTTGTAAGGACACAAGGCTATCTCATCATTTATGTATATTTTCTGTTATTTTAGAATTGTTGATGGTTGAATCAGTTTACTCATAACTAAAATAGGAAGACTATCAATGAGAATAATAACAAGCAATTTAATAAAGATAATGTTACGTTTCCCAGAAAATGATAAAATATGTGTAAAATAGATTAAAATCAAACCATGCATTTCGTTTGTTTTGGCACATTTTTCTTTTAACAGAGTTTTGTACACGGGAACATGAAAGTGAGTTTTTCATTTTCATTTTCGGGCCTGTTTGGTTAAGGGTGGAAGTGAGGAAGTGAAGAAGTGAGGAAGTGATAATAGTTCCCTTTGGAACTTGGGAATTGGTTAGTAAGTTTTATGATGTTTGGATGTTGTTGGGAAGTGTGGTTTGGAAAATGTTATGTCTTTTCCGGTGTTTGAATGGTAATGTAGAAGTGAAAGTGGAAAAGTTGACTACAAAGTTGCCCGCAAAATAATATTAAATTAAAAATTAATTAAGAAAAATAAAAATTAGACTGTAATTAGAATGCAAGTGAGATTTACATGAGCAAAAAATTAACTGTTTTGTGTTATAACTTATTACAAATGAGATTTACATGACCACAAAATTAACTGTAACACTCTGGAAGTGAGGAAAACGTTGTGTAAAGGAGAAAAGAGGTAAGGAAAAGAACTTTTTCTATTTTTCTTTTCCGGTGTTTGGATGAACAGTGAAAATGAGAAAAGACACTTCCCACTTCCTCACTTCCACCCAATTCCTTGAATCCAAACAGCCCCGAGCGTTTCCCCGAAAACGGGCCGGATCAACCTCGGAATCCTCAGCACGAGATCAATCTTATTAGTGAAAGAGTACTGCCATTTATACTATTTTTTTTTATTCAATATTATACTGCTACTCTATAAATTATTCTAAGACCGAAATCAAACAAATAAATCTGAAAATTCTCTCTCTGACATATTCACACTCGAGAATCTTTTAACAAGATACAAAATCTTCATTTATATTTTCGCATTGAACACAAGCTGCAAACAAAACTTGAACTCGTCAGCTATAAACACTACAAAGGATGAACTCACCTCACCACCCAGAATAACAAGGACCATCATCAGCATTCAAGACACAGCAGTACAAATTCCACTATAAATTTCAGCATTTGGAACGATAACATATTGTGATTTGAACAATACAAGAAACATGAAATCATGCAGCAGACCTGCTTATACAATAAGTTATCGCCATATCGTGGATCCCCCGCCGGGCAACTGATTACTTACAGAGGACTATATGTGATCAAACTCTTGAACTTATATGGTATCTGAAATCTTCATCTGCCCTTGTACAAGTTAGCACCATCTCAGGCTGGTAATTTCACCATCTAGCTATATACACGAGAACATTGTAAAATCAAGACGATTCCGGTCATCTCTCTGCCGAGGAGCACGCAATGTAGCAGCGGAGGAGCATGACCAAAGAATGCCACATAACACGAAAAACTCTCACCTAGAACATATAGGACTATAACAGCATGTGCCAACATATTCAACTTCTATCTGAAGGAACAAGTGACTAATCAGTTTTAAATTGATTACCTCACTGCTGATGCATACTACAAATATGCAGGTGGCAATGGCGAGGCCAGCGAAGCATGCACGGTACTGGAAAACTGCTACTCAGAACGAAACTGGGAAAGTCACCTACATTACACACTATTTCAGAGCTTAGCTATGCAATCTTATCTGCCTCCCATGAAGACATTTCATTTTAAGCTTTGTGAGCTCCTTCCGCCGCCTTCTGGCTGCAGCAGATGCACTTGGATCCACTAATTTCTTAAAAGGCGGAATAAATGCTACCTGTGATTTCTCTGCAACAATGGTTCCAAGTTGATCTGTCATTCTATCAACATCGATGCCCGTTTCTTCTTCACTTTTGACATCTGAGTCGGGATTCTCAACATCATGTGAACGTATCAGGACACCACCTGGATCGTGTTCTGAGATCGTATCATGTCCGTCAAATCCTACTGGCATCTCTTCAAGGTTGATACCAGCATTCTTCTCTTCCTCAATGTCTCCAGTTTCTGTCCATGGAACGTTCGTTTTGCTTCCAACATGTAGAGATGCTCTCTCTATATTGTCCCCCGCTTCAGGGCAGTGTCTAAAACCATGCTGATTACCAAGGAAGTTTACACCTGTATTGCTGGATTCCTGACAGCATGAAAGATAGGATTCCGATGTTTGATGAAGAAATGGATAGAACCAAGCACATGGTGACGCAAAGAAGTGGGCCCTTGATGCACTTCTACTAGAACCGCCTTCCTCATAACATGCAACAGCATCTGAAGGTACAGAAGACCAGGGAGCACACACTGTGCCAGATGGTCCACTGGGAGCTACTAATGAGAGCTCAGTCGAAGGGGACGTTGATTTTTCCACATGACTCATCAGAGTGATTTCTGTCCCAACCTCAACCTCATACTTTATTGCCTTGGCCATCTGCAAAGCATAAATTCCTTTAAGGAAAGGTAATTTCCCTCAATAGGCTAATATGAGAAACAAGTACAAAGAAAATGGTTTCATCACGCAAAACATTTTGATGAGCCCCCTTAGGTATTGGGTCTCACTTGCTCTTTTAATTCTTTATTTCTGTCCTTCAGTGAAAGATACTCTTTTGTTACCAGCTCCTTTTCCTAGTTCAAAAACAAATATTACACAATCACCAACCTGTTTTTCGTAAATGCTCGAGCACTAAGATAAGCCATAAAAAAAACTATCCACGTTGGAGTAGAGCTGCCCCTGATCTCAAAAATGTTTAAAAGAAGAAGAGAGATCTCCACTGTATAATACTTATTTATCAAGAGCATGAGGTATTGAACATACCATCTTCATATTCTTGTTCTCCTGTGATAAATCCGCCACTCTTTTAATCAACTCCTCACGAAGGGCCTGAGGAAATAAAAGATATTACCATCATATAATTTCCTAGAAAGAACTTCAATTGCTAATTGAACTTTCGTGCTGTAAGTAGTATATCCTCACTTTGCGCTCAGCTTACCTGTCGCCGTCGAATCGTCTGCCTAGCAGACTCTCTATTGGCTAGCACCCTGCGTATTCTTCTTGCTTCCCTCTCAGCCTGTGAAGTAGAAATATCAATCTGCAATCTAAGACCAAACTATTGAGCAGTTAAAGATATTGGTACCTCAGTCATATTTTGATTCAGCCTACGTCCAAAACACGATACATGACTACTGGGGCCACTGGTGTCTGAAACAGACAATTCAAAGTGCTGTTCGAACTTTATTCTTGCTCCCACCACAGCTTTACTAGCTTTATTATGTTGAGGATCATCATCTACCAAACACGCGTGCTACAAGGAACAAGAACAATGAACTCTACAACACACTTGAGTAAATTGAGGACATAGGAATATCTAAGTTTTGCAGATCAACAGAATGAAGAACCTTACAAAGAAGCACCACATATGACCACCACTTGTGTCAGCAGAAGATGCAGAATGTAATGTAAGTTACGACACCTTGACATGTTATGTGTGGAACTACCACAGTGATCCAATAGTCTAGGATTGAGAAAGCAGATGGGCGGTTTTGGACTGACAGCTTGACACGGATCAGGCCCTTCGGTAAGGCATCTATAACACACACCTACATGAAAGGAATCAGTGAACTGAAAAGCAGATTTAGGGTCCTCCTATAGAACGAGAAATTCTATTTTCAGAGAAGGAGAATGCGAAAATATTGTCTAGATAGAACTTGCATGAGAACCTTTGCACCCTTGTCTAAGTGAGCAAAGAAGAGATAGAGAACGATTTCCTACAATCCTATGTGTGAGTGTGAGTTGACTGTTTTATCTTGTTAAAGAAAGAGAGGAGAAATATGTGGCATACTGACAGAGGAACTCCACCACCTCTAGACCATCCAAGAATTAGGACATTAAAAAGTACAGTCACATAATACTTACATGATACTTGTTACTAGTGATCTTTGTTGTACATCCATTTAGTTATTTAGAATCTATCTTAATTTATGTACCTCATAGTGCTATTCCAGATTTCATAGGAACTAGAACTAAACATCAATGTCTGTTAGGCAAATGCTTTAAAATCAGTAGCCTAGAGCTACCAATTAAATTTGGAAAATAATCACTTCTACAAGCTCCAGGAAGAACAATACTGAATGGAGACATCCAGATTTCCAAACCGTAACAGTATACTAAGAGCAGGAATGCCTTTGAAACAGAAAGACCCATATGACACAAGAAGTCAGTGCTGGATGTTGACATGATAACCACAAGAGGAAATATAGAATGATACGAATGACAAGAAAAAGCACTTGTTATTTCCCTATCCTATGACACATTTGATGTCAGGTAAAGAAAAATACATTAACATTCTCTCTCTCTCTCTGCACACCTTATATTACATTTGTTGTTCCAAGGGTACAATCTTTATTTGATGATTCTAAAACATATGTAGTTTGTGATATTAATTATCTTAAAAGTGTTTTTAGTACATAAATTTCTCAAGAATGGGATATTCAAGTTCAAGTATTGAATTTAAGCTTATAAAACACAACTATTTAGAAGAAATCCACTTGAAGACTTTAGAGAATGAATCTACTCTTGTACATGGCTTGTAAAACATTTAGTTTGTTTAAGTTTAGTGTAGAAAATTGATGCTCAAGAACGCGCACACACCAGATTTTTTCAAAATCAATTTTCATGATCTTTTAGTTATGTTTATGTTTGAAAAATCAAGTTTAAATATTTTTTAATAGTAATTTCAAAATGATTTTAACATACATATTTTTATTTAATATATATTTAAAATAATATATTTTATTATTTTACAAAAAATATTTATAAATAAATTATATTATCCATGTATCAGGACAGTCGTGCCCTCTATAGCTGTCGATTGCTCATACATGTGCACAGGCTGAGGACAGCTCAGCTGTCAACAACCCCATATGGCTGTACGTAAGTCCAACAGATCAGTCTGTCGATAACCAAATTCTGGTGTCAACAGTTATTGTGTAAATTTTTGAAAAATCCGACCGTTGGAGCATGCGTGTCGACATGCTCATATAGCTGTCGATAGCCAGGCAGTCAACTTGCAAGTTGTCTCCTAACGGCTATTTTCTTATACAAACATGTCCAGATTCATTTCTAACGTGTTTTTTATGTTTTCAACATGATTTTAGTGTTTGGATTCACTGTTTAAAGTCTCTACTCTTGTCCTATAAATAAAAATTATTAGAGATTATTTGACAAGTTAAACAAGTTCCACATCAAGAATTTCAAGCAAATCAAGTTTTCTAAGTGTTCAAAGTTTTTTAAGCTTCCAAAATCTTATTTTCTTCAGTTTTCTCACAATTTTCTTGAGTCATCATCTTCTATACTCTGAGCTAAAAGGAAAAGTATAAAAAGAGTTTGTGATCGTGTGAAGATCACCAAGTATTGTATTTTTTGTTCTTAATAGAGTTCCTCTGGGAAGGAGGGTAGTGAGGTGGAGTCATGGTTCACAATCGCGGTCTCGGCCGCCGACTCGGCGGGCACTGAGACGGATCGGTCTCGGTGACTTGGATCGGTATCGGGCGATACGCAACGCTACATAGAAAGCTAAAAAAAATCTAAAAAAATCATGACAAACCTTAAAAAAATGTAGACATCCACATTCATGTATCACATGTCTAAAATATATCACCTAGCACACTAAGCATAAAGCGAAAGTATAAATACACGCGTCGTCGGTAGAAGCATATCAACATACATGCACAATATAGTAAATTGAACAAACTACATTCATAAATACATGCTAATGTAGTTATTTTCACATTGAATTACGATGAGGCACAAAATTATCATCATAATGCCGAGTCGACCGAGTCAACTCTGATTTTCGGCCTAGTCAGTCTCCTCTGAGTTGAGTCAACCGACTCGTGACTCGGACTCGTCTCGGAGCGGGCCGAGACAGATACGACTCGGCCGACTCGTCTTCGAATCGGCCGAGTCTTTAAACCGTGGGTGGAGAATCCTGCGAAATCATGATAGAGTTGTAATCAAAGTTGATTATAGTGAAATCCTTCATTGCAATGAAGGCGGGGACGTAGAGCAAATGCCTCATACTTCAATAATAATTCTCTATGTTTGCGATTGGCATCTCGTTTCGTCTCTCTAAACTCTCTTTTATTTATTGCAATTATTAGTATACTTCTATTTTATACTTATTGCTTTGATTAACATTGCTATAGTATTTTTACTCTACATATTTGATTGAATTATTTAAACATTAAGAAAGCAATTGTGCACCTCAACTCTATTTTAAGAGAAATCATGAGGAGAAGTTCAGAGCCCTTCACTGGGTATACAACTTTACTTGATAATTGAGATTGACTATGTTAGTTATTTCTAACTGATTGTGATTTTTTAAGTTCCTTTTTAATTTTTTAGTGTATCACATATTCACCCCCTCTAGGTGATTTCAATTGGTATCAGAGTTTAGACTACTGTTTGTAGGTTTCACCACCTAAGAGTGATCCTATTTGACCCATCACTTTGTTTGTTACACACACAAAACGGATAACGTCAACACCTCACCTAAATTTGATGGACTTAATTTTCTCATTTGAAAGTTAAGATGACCGTTTTTCTACAATTGTTAGGAAGCTGGATAATCAAGGCTATTACCAAGCCGTTTGTTGTTCTTAATGGTGATGATGACACATGGACCAATATCACCATTAAGGAATTTGAGGCCAATGCTAAGGCCTACAATGCTTTATTGCAAGTACTCAATGATGATATTTCTAGAGAGATAAATTGCAAGTCTGCCCATGAGATTTGGAGTATCTCATTGTTACTCGTGAAGGGACCTCTCAAGTGAAGAAGGTTAAGATTGACTTATTTCGTTCTCAATATGAGAACTTTAGCATGAATAATAATGAGACTATTGATGATATGATTACTCTCTTTACCAAGATAACTAATAGTCTTTCTTCTCTAGGTGACTTCATTGATAACGATCAAAAGGTGAAAAGGGTGATTCGAACACTTCCTCAATCTTGGAAAGTCAAATCTACTACCTTGAAGGAGTTGAACAAGGAGGAAATGAACTTCATGGGCCTCATTAGAAATTTGAAGACCCGTAAGATGGAAAGAAAAGTTAGAGAAGACAAAGATCTACAAAAGAAGAGCATCACTTTCAAATCTACTCCAACCTTCTGTGAAGATAATGAAGAATTTGAGCAAGATGACGATGAAGAACTCTCCTTGCTTGTGAAGAACGTTCGGAAGATGTTCCACAAAAGAGGAAGGTTCAACAACCACAAAAGAGAAACATGTGTACTAAAAATGCTTTTAAGATAATTAGTATCACAAGCTACATATGTTTTCGACAGATTGAGACATCCTCATCCTCAGTCTCTGTTGGGCTTACTATGGCGAGCTGTCGACAACATGCGCACATGTATTATGTTGTCGACACCTCGCCATAGTAAGTCCAACAGAGACTGAGGATGTCTCAATCTATCGAGAGCCAGACTCTGCCGTCGAGAATTATTATGTAAGTTTTTGAAAATTCGATCTTGGGAGCATGCATATAGCTGTCGACAGCCAGGTAGTCAGCTTGCCAGTTTTATCTCCCAATGAACTATTTTCTTATCCAAATATGTCCAAATTCATTTCTAACATGGTTTTTGTGTTTTCAACATGTTTTTAGTATTTGGGTTTACTGTTTAAAGTTTCTACTCTTGTCTTATAAATAAAAACAATTAGAGATTATTTGACAACAAGTTTTACATCAAGAATTTTAAGCAAATCAAGTTTCCTAACTGTTGTTCAAAGTTTCTTGTGCTTCCAAATCCTATTTCCATCAATTTTCTCACACTTTTCTTGAGCCATCATCTTCTATACTTTGAGCTATAAGAAAAGTGTAAAAAAAGAGTGTTTGTGATTGTTTGTAGATCACGAAGTGTTGTATTCTTTGTTATTTAGGGAGTTCCTCGTGGAAGGAGGGTAGTGAGTGGGAGTTATCGATCATGATATAGTTGTAATCAAAGTTGATTATAGTGAAATCTTTCCTTGCGTTGAAGGCGGGAATATAGAGCAAGTGGCTCGAACTGTGATTGTGATTGGCATCTCGTTTAATCTCTCTGAACTCTCACTCCTTTATTTATTGCAGTTATTAGTATACTTCTTGTTTATACTTATTGCTTTGTTTAATATTGCTATAGTATTTGAACTATATATTCGTTTGATCTCTCTAAACATCAAGAAAGCACTTGTGCACCTCAACTCTATTTTAAGAGGAATCATGAGGAGAAGTTCAGAGCCTTTCACCAAGCATACGGCTTCACATTTCTTGATAATGGAGATTGGCTAAGTGCTCGTTATTTGTAATTAATTGTGATTATTTTAATTTTTATTTTTTTAGTGCATCACCTATTCACCCCCCAGGTGATTTCAATATTCTCTTAAAAAAAAGAAAAAAAGATTCTTACTCCTATGACTGAGGACAAAGATCGCTAAATGAAAACTTACCAATAGTATATGGTCAAAATAAATACATGTCACACTTCCTTTAGATATCAAATGAACATATGAACCACAAATAATAGTAAAACTAGGACATGAAGCATTTACATTTTAGAATAAGAAACTAGGAGCTCACCCTAGGCGGACTTGGCGACAGTAATCATTTTTAGCACTCACTCTTAGGTTATGCCTGCCTGCGAAGTAATACTAGCCAAGTATGACTGATAAAATATATGCTAAAGATGCTTTGTTCTCCAAGAGGGAAAATTTTGCCTGTGATAAGTTTCTAAAAAAACTATGGTTTTCAGGATAGATGTCCCATCATATATATTTTCTATTGATGAATGAAAGCAATAACACAAGCCATCTAGAGAGCAGAAGCATTAGCAAGGCCTTTTGCCCAAATCTTCAGGGTCGGCCACATGAATCCTATTTCTACATTCAGCCTTTAAACTCCTTTCTCATGTTTACAACTAGTATATCCTTTATTGCTACCTCATTCCATTTTCATTTCGGTCAACATGTTTTGTTCTATTCCGAAGTCCCCACTGTTCCATCAAATCTGATCCTACCAATCCCTTTTTTAATTGGCTCAATTGTCTGTTTTCACGCACATCCCATTCATTTAAATCCTCCCAAGGATGCCGTCTAAAGGAACTTCATTTAAATTTAACAGAAACAGACAAGTATGTGAATAAAGAAGGAATGCATGATCTTCATGCCTCAATTCCAATCATCCCGTTAAGTCCGCAACGTGGTAAAACCCTTTTACAAGAACATCCCTCAGACCTTGTCTACGGTTGTCAAAAGTGAAACAATAGAACATATAGCTCCTATCAAGTAACCTTTAACAACTGCCTCTAAGTAAAGAATCTCACTGTTTGGACCACAATTCTTGGACTAAACTGGACTCAAGGGTCAAGAGAGCATGGAGCGTGGGGCTCTATATAAAATAAGGTCCCCTGTGCAGTGCACAAGGACTTTACGTCACATATGATTCCCAATTTTACTTGGGGTCCATAAAAAATAGTCCACCTAGCATTTTTCAAAAAAAAAAGAAAGAAAGAAAGAAAGACTCCTTAAGGGCCCTAAATGTTCCCTACAGGGCCTAGTGGGAGGAAGAAGCATAATTTTCATGCAGTATTTTCAACCACACATTTCCCTTATTGCCTATAAAAAAACTGTGGTAAATCATCTGAGAATTGGCGGGTTGCCTGCTCCAAAATGGTTATAAATGACTGCTTGAAATATACATTATGCATCCGATAGAAATTCTATTTAATCAACCTGATCATCATTCATATAAAATACTAGGATACGAATGATCATTTCAGTAGACATGGATGCTTCTGTTAGAGATATCAATGACAACACGTGATCCATGTGAAAGACACCCCTCATGAAATCAATCAGATCCTAAAATCTCTCCATGATTATAGAAATACATGAGACTCATGGGATTCATACACCATGTGTTTCTCATTCTTTCTCTCAGTCAATATTTTCCTATTATTTCTCTCAGTCAATGTTTTCCTATTGTACCTCCTAAATCAGTGTAAACATGTGACCAATATGTGTATATAAATACAACCAAAAACCATAACTAATGGTATCTTGTCTTTACACAAATAAGTCTTCTTCTTATTGTTTATTTTGGTATCAGAGCTACTCCTGTACATGTCGAGTATTTCCTCTCAGTAGAGTTGCTTCTTAATGCAGCTCAATGTAGAGAGGAGAAAAATCTCCATCAAAAATCTCCATCATTCTCTTACTCAGCTGAGAGCTTCCTTACTCACGGAAGGGGAGCACTCCATTACCTTGCAGGAGGTAAGATGCAAGAAAGTAAAGTCACTTCTTACGGCCAGGGCTGAATTTTTTCGGCTCAATTACAAGGGGCTATCCAAATTCCTAACTAGGAACCAACCTTGTCAACAGGAAATTGCAAGCGACAAAACGATCGGGTCCTATAAGAGATGGCATAAAGACTACAGATCATCTGTTCATTTTGTGCCCTACAGACTGGTGTCGTTTAAAAGTTTAGCTCTAAGGGTTAATGTTTTACCAGTTAGCGCTAAATCTTTATGGTTTTCTTGAAGAAACCACCTAGCTTCAACTCAGATATTATGATTTGGGACATTGAGGCAGCAAGCTAGATACTTGGCAATCTGGCCAACAGCGAGAAGATGGCCTGTGATTGTTTAGTCTTTGTTTCTACATGACCTTTGCATTTGCACTTGATGTTGTCCAATAAGCACAAAGCCCTAGTAGTCGCTGTATGCACTAACCATTCTACTCTTTTGAATTTCTTTTCCCCGTGTCCTCAACACTAATTGTCAACTATTTTCAAATGGGATTTTATCTATCAAGATTTGACCAATATGATATATAATTTTTCTTGCAAGTATCCCATTTCAAAATTTATCTCAATTAAGCGCCTAACAGTTACATGGTAAGATCACAAACAAAGACAGAATTCCCAAAATGAATCCCAAATTTTACTAAAGATCTCATCATCCACTAAAATTTCTGTCTTCATACCAAATCAACAAACAGTTCAAAGGCAACTAATTCAAGCGAAAACAACCACGAAAGATCAAAGAACAAGAAAGAAATACCTCGGATCTCGAGACACCTAAACCCTGCGAACCTTTCCTGATCCGCTTCATCGACCTCCTCCCTCCATCTCCGCCCTCCTCTCGATCTTCGCCATCCGAGCAAAATCCGCGAGAGCTCTGGCGGCGTCGAGCTCCATCTCCCCCAGTCTCTTCGATCCGCATTTCATCTCGCCCTCAGAGCTCGAACCATAGCAGAGATTCGAGCTAGGGTCAGTGTTAGGATTCGAGTTTGATCTCGCAAGCCCCATTTCGCCTTCACCGCCCTTGACATGGAACTGAAGATGTAGCGAAAAACAAGCGGCGGGGCGGGGCTCTGCTCAAATATCCCCCCGCCCCACAGAGGCTGCCACGTGTAAACCGCCAGGTCACCGCACCCCCGAGCCCACAGCCTTGCGCCGCGTAGAACAGTGGGCTGGGGGCCTCCAATTAGGCGGCGGACACGTGGCGGGCGGGGGCCATGTGTCGAGCATGCAGGGAGTGGTGCTGTCGCGCGCCCGCTGGGGAGTCACGGGGCCGGTCCACTTGGGATAAGCCTCGCCGCTGGGGCCAGAGACGGGAGATTTGCTTGCTACGGAGGACACGGGGGCTGAGGCGGGCCGCGACGCCAATGGGTGCGGGCTATTCTATATGCCCAATACTCTGAGGTAGATTAAAATATAAGCCCAATACTCTGAGGCGGGCCGCGTCGCCAATGGGTGCGGGCTATTCTATATGCCCAATACTCTGAGGTAACTGGTTTGCAAGTGAGGGCCTGTTTGGTTGTCGTAACTGGCGGTAATTCGTAAGTCGTAATTGATAAGTCTTTTATAGTTGTAAATGAGTTACATGCATGTAAGTTTTATGGTGTTTTGGTTGGTAATATAAAGTTGTAAGTGAAAAAGTGTATTGTGTTTTACGGTGTTTGGTTGTCGTAATGTGTAAATCGTAAGTGAAAAAGTTGACCACAAAATTAACTATTTGGTGATTTAAAAAGTTTTAATATTTCAAATAAATATTAAAAATGCTAAATATTAAAAAATTTAATATTAACATAAAAAAATAATACAAATTTGCATGACCATAAAATTAACTGTAACTGGGCTGTAAGTGAGTGGTAACTGGTTTGCAAGTGAGTGTTAGTTGAGTTACGTAAGTCTTTTGCGAATTACGGTCCAAACAAACGCCGTAGTTGTAATTGGGTTGTAACTCATTTACGAATTACGGACTTTTACGCGAAACAAACGGCCATCGGACCATCAGTTGACAGGCCACAGGGCTCGATCTCTGGGCCTCTTCATGAGCGGCCCAGCACGGGTCATAGATGATGGTCTCACATGTGACTGACTCTGGAATCACCTAAAGATCTCGAGTTTCAGTATAACCATAGTTATCAGACACTCTATACATAGATGGGACACTCAAGTTTGAAGAAACTATTTTCTGAAAAGGACACCATACCATATTGAAAGAACAAGGGAACGTTTCGAATACTCTTAAGACACCGTATTTATGATACTCGGACACTCTCCCAGCACTTTCTTGATGCTGCTCAAGTTGCGTGAGAAAAATCATTGATGCTAAGTTTTATTGTCAAAACATTAAGAGTTTGTTGGGGGAAGATACTAAAAACATATTTATATACAAGAAAAAGCTTGAAAAGAATTATTTAGATTAATTTAAAATATACATATTTAATAAAAATTAGTATTAATGAAGAATACGTATTGAATATATATATATATATATATATATATATATATATATATATATATATATATATATATATTAAAAGTTATATTTAAATTAAAATTACATATATTTCTATACGACTTTTTCTTTTTTTTAAAAAATTCTACATTAGCTTTGAAGATTTTGCTATAAGTTTTAATTTTGATGTATAAGAAACCAAGGATATCTCACACACACGCATATACATAAATGAGGTATTTGTAGCTCAGCCGCCAGCTGAGAGAACTCTCTCAGCTAGCGCTTCAGCATGGTCGCAGTGGCGCTTCAACATGGTCACAGTCCTAAAAAACTCATATATTCTCAGTCTGCGACCACGCAATCCTCACAAAAAGATTGCGACCCCTCACAAAAAACTGGGAGCATAACAGTAGTCCTCACAAAAATATTGCGAGGTCGTAGTCCTCATAAAAACACTACATCTGGTCGCAGTCCTCACAAAAAACTGCGACGTGATAGCGTTGCGCCAAGATTTGTGGCTGAGATTCAGCCACGTCGCTCCAGTTGAGAGAGTCTTTCTCAGCTGACAGCTGAGGTACATTTTTCTGTACATATAAATATAGATGTTACCCGCCCACTCCCCCCCCCCCCCACAACACACACAACACAACACCACAAAAAAAACTTAGCGCTTGCCTTGTTTCTATAAGGGGAGCAGTTATTTTCACACCCCCAAGGTTGAAAGTACCCCTTTAACTGTTTGAAAGCACCCAACCACACTTCCAAATATACCCTCTAATTAACTCCTCTTCCTTTTTCTTCCTTTTCTTCTCTTTCTCACTCTCTCTCAACCGAACACCACCGGCCTCCTCCTCATCTCTCTCTCTCTCTCCCCCCCCCCCCCCCCCCCCCACGAACGTTCAGCCTCGCCGCCACTCTCACGAGCAAGTCGCCCGAAAACATCACCATTTCTCATCTTCGTTGTGAATTTGAGAAAAATTTTTTATTTTGATTTTGTCACAAATCGCTAAAATTCAAGTTGAATTTTTCAAATTAGTGAGTTGTAAATCAGTTATATTCTAAGGTTATTGTAAGTTAAATGTCAAAAATTTCAAGTTTATATAGCGAGTTTCTAAAAATAACGAATTTATTTTTGATGGGTTATGACAGTGTTCCGTCGATCATTACCGTACAGATTATACACTATTCGGTTGCACGAAACCGAACAGTGAACATCTGTTCGGTACTATTCGACCAAACAAGTCTTCGCTGTTCGGTGCTATTGACCGAACAGTCTACTGACTGTTCAGTTGACCTCAACCAAACAGTTAATATACTGTTTGGTCAAGACCAGCCGAACAATATATGTTATTGGCAATTGAAATATTTTTTTTGACTAAATTCTCTTCCATTGCAGGCATGGATACTACAGGCCCTTCCCGAGTCTGTCCTACTGCTTCAGCAAGACGCCATAGATGAGATGAGGCCTCCTCTAGCATTCCTGAGATAGAGGATGATCCCCAAATAGAGGAGGGTGATGGTGATGGTGATGGTGAGGGTGAGGAGTCAGAAGAATTAACTGCGCCTTTTCCGAGTAGTCCGACCAACATCACATTGTTGCGTAGTTTCAAAACTCATATAGCTGCAAACATCTGGATTGGCAAAGTAAGTATTTAATTTAAAAATAGTAAACTCAAAGATATGTTGAAATCTGTTTGACAGCAGCGTGCTAACAAATTTTTCAGGAGAGAGAATCGCTAAAGTGCATTTTTCATACCGCAAAATTGAGTGATTGGGTATTGGATGATGGTACTCCTTTTGCTCCGTATATTTATTAATCCGGATTGCAAGCTTATTGGCCCAAAGGCCATTAGCCCTAGTTTCGATGATAACAAAACATATGTGATTATGTTTTTAACAATTTCACTTAACCAAGTTTCAGGTTAATTCATTGTTGCATTTTGGCTTCACCATAAGACTCACACGTTTAGAAGCCATGAACATGTCGATCCCAAAGCCTAAGCACATAGACGAGCTCAAGGATCAAGATTGCAAAAGATGACTATTTACAAGATTTGTATTTTGCTTTTTGTATTTTAGATAGAATTTATACTCGTTTGTTAAAACTAAGACGATATAGGTTGATATCTCTTGAGATTAAATCACACACATATTTCATTCCTATCCTCGAGTGTTTTTGAAAAGACTTCAAAATGAATCTCCTTTCCGTTTTTAAAATCGAGTTTCAGAAAAACGAGTTTCGAAAAAACCATTTTCGATTTAGAAAAGTACTTTTATAAAATATAGTTCTAACTTTGTTTTGTATTGATCTATGATTACACGCTGGTTCTATCAAGTCCTAAGAACTTTATTTTATGTTTAAGATCAAAATATATTTTATCGGAAAAAGATTGACTTCAAAAAGATCTTCAAAATGTATTTTTGGCCATGATCGGTCGACCAATCGGTCGACCGTAAACAGAGCAAAATTACTCTGTCTATCGACCGAGCGGTCGACCAACATGCACAAGATTTCTTCGAAGTGCTTTGTACGCACTTCAGTCGACCAACTGTGAGAGCTTTACTTTCGGTTTAGGCACGGTCGACCCACTGATCGACTGTCAGAAAGCTTTGCTCTCTAGTTGAGATAAACCGTCGACCGACCGGTCGACTGCTAACCCCAATGTTCGAAAATCTAACCATTGGTGGTCGACCGGCCAGTCGACCAACAGAACAATTTGTTTCTGAACTTTTCCCCAATGTCTAGTTTTCTGTTTGTCTTTTTTTGAGTCATATTCCAAGGACTCTATTTGGTTTTCTCCTCATGTTTTCATCCCCTATAAATAGAGGGACTGTAAAAAAAACCCAAAAAAAGTTTTTATCATCCTAATCAAGTTTTAAAGATCATATCTCATACTCTCAAAAAGATTTTCATTTGAGCCAAAATTCCTTACACTATATTTTTAGCTTGAGCTTTCTCTCTACATCTTTACATGCTATTTTCACCACATAATCCCAAAGAGCATCACCTCCTCATCTTGGTTATAAGATTGTGCTTGTGAGCCTTTTGTGATCAAGAGAAGATCATCAATTTTCTTTCAGTTGTGAAGTTGTAGAGATTGCGGCTTCAAGTAAGCTTGTGGGCTCTATTGTTGGTGTTGCGGCACTAAGAGAAAGACTTGCGAGCCCATAGAGTTATAGTAAGAACTTGTAGCGGTTGATGATCTAGTGAGATCAGTCATAGTGAAAATCCTTCATAGTGGTAAGGGCGGGGACGTAGATCAGTGGCTCGAACCTCAAAAATATCATTGTGTTTGCGATTGCTTACTCTTTCTCTCTTTACTCTACTCTCTCTTTACATATTTGCTTACTTATCTTGTCTACTCTTTTGCAAGTATTCTTTGTGTTGAGATTGATATTTGTTAGGTTGCTAGAAAGCAATTTTTAATTATGCACTATTTGTCATTTAGTATAGCCATCATCTATTCAACCCCCCAACTAGATGATTTACAATTAGTATCAGAGTCTAACCCTAGCTTTGGTTTAACCACCTTAAGGAGATCCTTTCATTTGGCTATATTCATTTGTTACATTTGCTATTTGTTGTTTCACTCATATTTGTTTTCAAGGTCTCACACGATTTCTCTAGCATCAAGTCCCCACCCAAATTTGATGAGTTGAATTTTCCTATTTAGAAAGTTAAGATGAACCTCTTCCTCAAGTCCTTAGGGGTTAGAATAGCTAAGGCCATAACTAAAGAATTTATTAAGTTTCACGGTGATGAGGATACATGGTTCGAAGCAACCGCTAAGGACATGAGGCCAGGCCAATGTTAAGCACAATATGCGCTCACACAAGCATTAAATGATGATGATCTTTCTCGTGTAATTAATTGCAAATCCTCTTATGAGATTTAAAATGATTTAATCATTACTCATAAGGGAACATCGCAAGTCAAGAGATCTAAAGTTGACTTGTTTCATTCTCAATATGAGAATTTCTACATGCTTGAATAATGAAAGTAGCAATGAGATGCTTACTCTGTTCACCCAGATTACTAACGAGTTATTTTCTTTAGGTGACACCATTGACAATGACCAGAAGATTAGGAAGGTCATTAGAGCTCTCTCCAAAGTTTGGAAAGTGAAGGCCACAACGTTAAAGGAGCTCAACGATAGAGAAGAGATGGACTTCTCCAGCTTCATTGAAAATCTCAAAACTCATGAGATTGAGATGAAGGTGCAAGAAGAAAGGGAGCCTCCAAAGAAAAAAATTCATAGCTTTCAAGGCTACTCCCTCATCCATTGATGAAGAAGAATCGTCAGAAGACGGTGATGAGGACTTTGCTATGCTCATTCGAAGAGTGAACAAGATGTTTTATAAAAAGGGGAGACAAAGTAACTTCCAAAGAGGAAGATTTAAAAAGAAGCAGGAGGAGATGAGTCCTTACTTTTATTGCAAGAAGACGGGCCATCTCATTGCAGATTGTCCTTCACTTCAAGCCACTACCTCGAAGAACGTGCATAAAAAAGAAGAAGGTAATGGTAGCTACATGAGATGATTCAGAAACCGAATCTGAAGAGAAAATTGATACCGCACACGTTTGCTTCATGGCAAACAGAGAGGAGACTTCCAAGGTAAATCTCGAAACCTCTCTAGAAGATGATGATTTAACTATGGATAAACTTGTACAAGTTTTTGAAGAATTGCAAAATCGATATGAATTTCTATTGCTCAAAACAAAAGTTGAAAAAGGAAAATGACTTTTTAAAGAATAAATTAGATGTTGTTTTTAAAGAGAAAAAAGAATTGTCTATTTCCTATGAGAAAACTATAAAGGATTTTGATAAATATAAACTTGTTTGTAAAGACAAAAATCCTAATATTGCTTTTAATAAAAATGAATTTTTAGATATCCAAAAACGTATTGATGTTTTGAATACCACTTTGAAAAAGTGTGCATTTGATATGAATAAATTTAGTTTCATGTTTACAAAGGGAAATCCCAAAGGAAACATACATCTCATACATCCACACACAACATGAAAAATATACACAATATACACATACACATCAACAGAAGCATGCTTTCATGTATGACAAAGTGTACACTTATGCACATTTTGACCGCAAAGGCCATTTATCAAAATTTTGTTATGCAAAGTTAAACAAAAATATTTGAGTTCGAAAGAGTAGTAATCCGATAAGACCCAAAAGATTTGGATACCAAAGAACATACCCAACTTAATTAATATACGTGTCTCATCCTCCTCTAAGACATAGGGGAGATGGTGCCTTGGTGGTGGATGCATTGGAGCTCAAAGAATCAACCAAAATATTGTATCACTCTCAAGAAGCACATCTTTTGGAGATTGTCTATGATTCGGTAACATCTTCACTTGAAAATTTCAATTCTAACTAGATCTATATATGCATAAGAATACCTAACTTTTCATGTTTGTTAATATGTTTTTAGTTGTGTATACATAATTTTTTTTGTTGTTTGGCTTGCTTATACTTGAGCTAGTCTCTTGACCTTGCTTTTGTCCTATATACTAGCCCATGGATTGCTTGCCCATACTTATAATGTTTACCCATGCTCATTTGATTGATAAATATCTTTATATGTATGTGTACATAGATTCCTTTATTTGTTCATATACATGTATATATTTTTTGTTGGCATATCTTTCACATACTTGAATATCCTATTTAAACCATTTTTAAGTGATAAATCAAGATAATAATTACACGCCTCAACTCTTATCTAGAGGAATGACGAGGAGAAGTTCAGAACCCGTCAGTGGTATTCAGCTTCAATATCTTATATTAATTGCTTAATATATGAGTTTATTATTGCAAAATATATTTTTAAATATAATAAAAATTGTTTTGATATCATTTTCTTGTGTTTTCCATGCCTATAAGATTTGTGGTATTATATCTCTATTTTTATATATAAATATCTGAGTTAAAATATTCAAAACCCTTATTTCAATTTTTTTTCTTAAATCTGTTTTTAGGGTTCTCCCGGTCGACTGATCAGTCGACCGAGTTGGCCTGAAATAGGGCCGGTCGACCGAGATAACCTGGAATAATTTTTTTTTTGTTTTGGCCTTGAGCCGATCGACCGACCGGTCGACCGACTGTAACCGAGTTGCTCTCGGTTAGGCCTGGTCAACCACCTAGTCGACCGTGAGTCGGGTCTGGCTATGTTTTGCTTGTTTAAAACTCTAGTTTCTCTAACTTTCTCTCATTTTCCACTTCCTCCATCGACTCTTTCTTTTCCTCCTTCCTGTTTTTCTTCATCACACCTCTCTCTACTCCTTTCTATTTCTCTAATTGAGCCACAAAAACTCTTGGATCTTGATTCTTAACTTCAGATTTCTTCATTTTGAGGAGAAATTTTCAAAAATTTTAGGTAAAACACTTAGCTTTCTCAAAATTTTCTTGTTTCTATTGTGTTCTCCATATTCTCTCAAATTCGTGCCATATTGTGTTCTTTATTATCATTTCATCATCATGTCTAAGAAAGCTAGAACTGATTAGGGAAAACAACATGAATCTTCCATATCTCCCTTTGTTTCTCAAAATGTATCGCATAGATTTTTAATTATTCACAATAAATATGTGATTTCTAGTAGGACGGTATTGCTTGCTGACTTTGAGCACATCCATCTTGCACAAATCTTGAATACTAGCTCATTAGAATACATTGTCACTATTAAGGAACCGGTTCACCTTGAGCTAGTTCATTGCTTCTGCTCCAATCTGTCTTTTCAAGATAACCATATCAGATCTAGAGCTTTAGGCAAGGATATCAACATCTCTTTAGATAAATTTGCTCGTCTGCTACACCTTTCCTGTGAGGGTGTAGACATTTACAATGTTGATTTGGATGATTTTGAGTACCCCGACGGAGAGTCTCCTCTCATCGCCTCTCTTTGCTTCATAACGATGAGAACTCGGCCTTGATTAGAAATGAGAAGGTGAAGTACTACACTCTCACCGCCCAAGTCTTAACTAAGATTGTGTTCTATAATCTCCTATCAAAATCAGAAAAATATAATCATACCCGGGGATCTGCTCCTCTCTTGATCTATTGCCTTTTGAATGGCATTAGAGTCAATATCCTTAAGCTCATCGTTAACTTCATGCTATCTGATCACTTATTGATCCCAAACTAGCACTTGCCTTTTGGGATACTCATCACCAGACTTCTTAAGCTTCTAAAATTTGATCTATCTGCTGAAAAAACACATTGCTCCTTCCGTTGAATCAACAACACACTCAAGTGGATGCATATTGGGGAGCGTGCTCCTGCTCCTATTCCTCAGCCCCTCCTATCATTCCAGCCATTGCTCCTGGATCCTCCTCAGCCTTTGTAGACCTCTTTGCTGCACTCTCAGCTCAACTTCAAGCACACGATCTGAAAATTGCTACTCAACTTGATAAGATGTCGGCTCATCAGGAAGAGATCCATCAGAGATTTCAGAATGACTTGACGTATACCTTCAGACATGTGTCGATGAGAGTTATGGTAGGCACGCTTGGCCTGTTCCTCTTTCGAGCGGCTAGCACAACCTCTTCCTTTTTTGGGTCCTATGTTTGCTCTTTGGGTACCTCCTCCAGCTCCTTCTGAGGCACCGGCACCTCCTAAAGATCAAAACTTTAAGAAAGAGTGAACCCTTCTTTTGTTGATGACAAAAAGTGGGAGTTATCTGGAGTGGAGTTATCTAGGGGGTTTATGATTTCATGTTTCATGTCTTTATGTTTATGTACTCTTTTATTTGGACTTGTAGTATTTGTGTTTTGGACATGTATTTTGTGGTTTAGAACTTATTTTGTTATTAGCATGAACCTATGTATGGATTATTTCTTTTATGATATCATTGCTTTTGAGAAGTTATGTATCTCTTTTGTGGTTGATATTTGATACATATTTTTTATGTGTGGTATGTGGTGTGTTTTTGTTTCTGAATCCTATTGTATACCATCCATCTACCATGTGTTTTGGAGGTTGGCGGTATTGGATGGTTGGAGAAAATCCTTTGTGTATATCTTTTCGCATTTTTGTATTCTTTGTATGCATAGATGGGTTGCATAGAGCTTAATTCATAATATCATATACATATCCTATATTTGATGCATCTTGCTTATATGACACATTTGATATATGCATGTGTTTAGGCAAAGCATCACTTAGAGTTTCCTTTCAAATTATTTGTAATAACTCCATGTGTTTTGTCATCATCAAAAGGGTGAGATTGTTGGCCCAAAGGCCATTAGCCCTAGTTTTGATGATAACAAAATATATGTGGTTATGTTTTTAATAATTTCATTTAACCAAGTTTAGGTTAATTCATTGTTGCATTTTGGCTTCACTGCAAGACTCACACGTTTAGAAGCCATGAACATCCTAGAGCCTAAGCACATAGACGAGCTCAATGATCAAGATTGCAAGAGAAGGCTATTTATAAGATTTGTATTTTGCTTTTTGTATTTTAGATAGGATTTATAGTCGTTTGTTAAAATCAAGATGATATAGGTTGATAGCTCTTGAAATTGACTCACACACATTTCATTCCTATCCTCAAATGTTTTTGAAAAGTCTTCAAAACTATTCTCCTTTCCATTTTCAAATTCGAATTTCAGAAAAAATGAGTTCAGAAAAATCATATTCGATTTAGAAAAGGACTTTTACAAAATATAGTTCTAACTTTATTTTGTGTTGATCTATGATCACACACTGGTTCTATCAAGTCCTTAGAACTTTATTTTATATTTAATATCAAAGTATATTTTTTCTGAAAAAAGATTGACTTCACATGGTCGGTTAACCATAGACAGCAAAATTGCTCTGTCGATCGATCGAGCGGTCAATCGACATGTACAAGATTTCTTTGAAGTGATTAGTGTGCACTTCGGTCGACCATTCGTTGACCGACTGTGAGAGCTTTGCTCTTGGTTTGGGCACGATTGACAGACCAGTCGATCGCTCGAGAGCTTTGCTCTCTGGTTGGGATAAACGGTTGACTGACCGGTCGACGGCTAATCTCAACGGTCAAAAATTTGACTGTTGGCGGTCGATCGGCCAGTCGACCGACAGAATAATTTGTTCTGAGTTTTTTCCAACGACTAGTTTTCTGTTTTTTTTTTCTGGTTACATCCCAACTACTCTGTTGGGTTTCTCCTCATGTTTCATCCCTATAAATAGATGGACTGTAGAAAAAAAACCCCAAAAATAAGCTTTTATCATCCAAATCAAGTTTTAAAGATTATATCTCATACTCTCAAAAAGATTTTTATTTGAGCCAAAATTTCTTACGCTACATTTTTAGTTTGAGCCTTCTCTCTACATCTGTACATGCTATTTTCACTACACAATCTCAAAGAGTTTCACCTCCTCTTCTTGGTTATAGGATTGTGCGTGTGAGTCTTTTGTGATCAAAAGAAGACCACTGTTTTTCTGCAATTGTGAAGTTGTAGAGGTTGCGGCCTCAAGTGAGCTTGTGAGCTTTATTGTTAGTGTTGCGGCACCAGAGAGGAACTTGTGAGTCTATAGAGTTCTAGTGAGAACTTGTAACGGTTGACGATCTAGTAAGATCGGTCATAATGAAAATCCTTCATAGTGGTGAGGGTAGTACGTAAAGCAGTGGCTCGAACCTCAGAACATATCATCGTGCTTGTGATTGCTTACTGTTTCTCTCTCTATTCTACTCTTTATTTACATACTTGCTTACTTATCTTGTTTATGAAATTACACCTAGAGGGGGGTGAATAGGTGTAAGGCTAATCAAATCAATATTCAATGCAAAATAAAAATGAGATGATGCAAACGATCACTCAAAGCAAGATTAGAAGCCGTATACCCCGTGAAGGGTTTTGAACTTCTTCCTCGTGATTTCTCTAGATAAGAGTTTGAGGTGCTCAATGCAATCTTATTATAAGAGTATTGATCAACAATGAATGAATGAATATAAAGTAGATAAGATAGATAAGTAAATCAATCACAAATAAAGATTTTTATTTCGAAGTTCGAGCCACCGCTCTACGTCTCCGCCTTCACTGCCATGAAGGATTTCTAATCCACTAGAACTTTTTACCAAAGGAATTACAACCACTATGGAGTACACAACTCCCCAACACACTTCTCTAGTCCAGAGGTAGTGTGGCAACAATACAATAAGTATGGGTGATCAAAAGATTACAAACTCTCTTTTGAAAACACTCTTTACAAAAACGCTAGAGAATAATATATAAGATTAAAGCATAAGGTTTTGTAAGTGAAAGTTAAAAATAGAAGAGAGATTTTCAGAACCAAAATTTAAAGAGAATTTCAGAGAATAATAGCACAAAAACTGAAACAAATTTTTTTCTCAAGTAAGCACAAAACTTTGAATCTTTTCAAATTGTTGTTTTATAAACCTCTACCCTAATAACCCCTTTATGTAGGTTTTAGGAAGAGTAAACTTAGAATAGTTTTACCAGTATAAAGAGGAATAAATTGACTCTTAAAAATAACTATCCACGTTTTGAATTTAAACATGTATTAAAAATACTAAAACAAATCAGTCAGAATTGCCAATCTGGCATACTAGCAGTCGGTCGACCGGTAAATTCAAAAATCTGACCGTTAGCACTCCCTGGTCGATCGGTCGGTTGACCATGCCAAACCGAGAGTTGGCTGCTTACAGTCGGTCGATCGCCCGGTCCACTAAGAACGTGCACAACGTGCACACCCCCAATTGCCAAAACTCCGTCGACTGTGCGGTCAACCGTTTTGGCCTGTAATAGGCACGGTCGACCGACCTTGGCCAAAACAGTTTTTGAAAAAATCTTTTTGAAGATATGTAAAATTTTGAAATATATTTGTTTGAATTTTGGAAGATAGGAAACATATATAGCTACTAGATATAAGTTCAAAACTTGATAAAAAAAATATTTAAAAAATTTGAGAACCACTATCATACTTTAGAAAAACGTGCATTTGGTGTGTGTATTTTTGAGCTTCAACCATATATACTAATTTTTAACAAAAACTATTATAAGATGAGTCTATAAGCAGACGTCTCTGAAACTTGATGTTGAGCAGTGATTGAGTTAGAGCCTAATACCCATGCTTGAGCCATCCATACCTGTACCAACTTGAAATTTATTCTTGAACTTCTATTAGTACCAAATAGCTTTATATGGTTTGTTAATATAAAACCCGGGGATTGTAACCTTTGGGCTAACAATCTCCCCCTTTTTGATGATGACAAAACATATAAGCTATAAAATAAAATATGGGAGGGAGGAAAAAGCTCCCCCTTAAATGATGCTCTATTATCAAATATAAACATGAAAACATAATATGAGATAAACATGTACAAAATATGAAACCACCACAAATACTTCTCCCCCTTTTTTTATACATCAAAAAGGGTTAGTAAACAATCATGAAATCAATAAATAGTATAAACATTTAGTTCACCACATATAAAAAAAAATCTGTTAAAATCAAGTAGTTTAGTAAAAATATCTACAAGTTGAAATTCAAGAGAAACATAGTCAATATTAATATCACATTTCTCGTAATGATCTCTAAGAAAGTGATATCGAATCTCTATGTGCTTAGTCTTACTATGTTGATTTGCATTTTTAGTCATATGAATAGTACTAGTATTATCATA
>JAVJIF010023763.1:0-50583 GCA_038442645.1 Agave tequilana
TACCTTGCTTATAGTAGGTGGGCGAATATGGAGATTTACTGTTAGTGACTTTGGGCCCACACTATATGACTGTTAGGGGGACTTTGGGCTCCAAACCGGTTCCAGGTGTGTATGGAAACTACTATAAGAAGTGTATTTATCAGTTCTCCATCAGCTTCCGTTAACAAACTCGAATAGCTTATATATGGATGTATGTGAGTTGGGATCGATACCGAGACACATACCTAGATATATGGGTTAGGCGAGTAATAATAATAATAGATGTCAGTTATGTTCTCCGTTATAGTTACTGTTATGAGTACCAGCTATGATTCCTGTCTTAGTTCCTGTTATGACTATTATTTACTTGTCGTGATTCCAGTGATGATTCCGGTTATTGGATTATGTCTTTTTCATTATGATTCATGTCTTCTTGTTATGTATTCTCGTTATGACTATCGTATGATTTGCAACTCTGATTTTATATGCTTGGATTACTGTGGCATGAGATAGAGGTATATAGATGAGGGTTTCCTTGTTTGGATTATTCCTTCGATGTAGTGGTTTCATGGGACAGTGACTTAAGTATATACAATCACTTTTGCTTGTAATCAGCTTTACCTTGTATCCCCTGTTTTATGATTACTTTATATTCGTTCATCTATACCATACTTGTGTTTTAACCCCTATTCATGTCTCTTAGCCACTTGCCGTAGTTCATTTGCTGTTGCATGTCTTGATCCCTTGGATTTGCACATTCAGATTCCGCAGCTGGATCGAAGTGGAGCTGTCCACAGTAGATCGAGCTTTCCTTTTGGCAGGCAGTCTAGCTCTACTTCCTTTGCACCGGACTCCTTTTGACTCACGGGATCTTCATCCTACTCGTGAGCATTTTGTCTTCTTATTGTATATTTGATTTTTGGACTTGTTATGATAAAAGACATATGTAATATGTAATGTTTATCATACTGTGATGACTTTGTATCTGTACCTATATGTTGGCATATGTGTGTATACCACGCTTTGTGTTGCACTCTGATCCTTTCTTGTTGTACTTTATGCTTAGCGTATATACGTGGGGGCACTCTCTGACTACGTATATACGTCGCAGTGACGTCCCCGTATCCGTGGAATCGGGGCGTTACAACTAAAATCCTAGAGAAAAAATACCAAATTACAAAGCTTTATCCTCTAATCTCTCTTTCACACTCTGTTGCGCAAGCCCTGGTCCTGTATTTATAGCCTCAGAGAGAATCATCTAGAGCCCTAGCCGTTGGCGCAAAATCCGGGATCTAACAGAATCACAACTGCCGCAAATTGGCGGGAAAATCTTGGATTTGGCGCAAAATCTGGGCCGTTGAGGCAAAATTTTCTGTTGTGAGTTTGTTGCGAGGTTGTTATCCACGTGGCCTTCTGGAAGTTTGAGTTGGCGTGTAGAATTCTCTAGATCCTGGGTTTAATCTTGGGCTTTGTTTTAGGCTTTGAATTAATCTCTTTTAATTATTGCTAATTAAAGAGATTTTGGGCTTTTTCTCATTTCAGATGTGGACCTGCAAAAATAGAGAGAAGATGATCAAAAATCATATTTTATTGACAATATGCATGTATGGAAGCGGTAAAATATGCAAATATGTATAACAATCACATTACATGAAGGAGGGATGTTAACCCTAATTCACATAACACACACTATGTAATGCATAAGAGGAGATGTGAAGCTCCCCCTACACACGTGTACCATATAAATAAGAGATGTTAAGCTCTTCAATATACAATACACTCACATGAATCTATATGTAGAAGAGATGTTAAGCTCTCCTTGCATATAGTCAATACAAATCAAAAAGTTTTGTATTTTTCTTCAAACAAAAATTTTAGATACCATTTAAAACACAAGACATCTTGATATCAAAAGATAGTATTTTTTCTTTTTAAGTCATATAAACAATTGAAATGACTATTTTCTATCATAAAGCAAGGGAGTGAAAACTAAATACCAATTGAAATATGAAAATTGAATTTTCTCCCCTTTTATGAAATACCAACTAAAGCTATGCGTAGGCTTGAAATAAGATACCAATTGAAAACTAAATCAATTGAAATAAAGTTGAAGTTCAAGCTCTAGCATAAACAAATTTGTGCTTAAGATATAGAAATATAATAGCACAAATAAAATAAGTATATGTGTATGAAATAGAATGAGTACCAATCACTAATAGATGATACCAATTGAAAATATACATACACAATAAACATATGAGTATACAAAAAGAATCAAGATTGATACCAATTGAAAGAGTTCAATGATACCAATTGACATAACAATAAAAGTAATGGTATAACTCATATAACTAATCCTCCCATCTCATGCACAAGTTTAAAATAATTTTCAATATAACATACAAGGCATGGACTCCCATCCAACCTTCCGTAAAGGGTAGGGGTTTTCAAAAATAGATTTAAAAAATAAGCTTTGTTTGAAAAACTCTACCAAAATGAAGAATACCGTAACTAGTTAAATGGAAAATCTTGTTACTAGTACGAAATCCTTCAAGCAAGGAATAAACTAGAAATAATTTTCATAAAACTCATGTAAATCACATAGCACTTAAAACACTCAATATTCAATAAAGTCCATACATACTCATGAGAAATATTAAAAAAATGGTGAGTGTACAAGTAATGTGTGACATGGCATTATGAAATTTCCAATTAAGCTCAATTATTCCTTAAATCATGAAACATGAAAATCATCTAAACTTATTTAATCTTCAATGGCATATGTATGTCATGTACAAATTAAAGTATACATACATATCCAAACACAAAGAGTCCACAATATATATGCATGAAGGCACGTGGCTCAAGGATAAACATGTATATCTAATAGTTTGGACATGATAGACATATACATGAAGTTAAACAATTAAACACAAAAATACGAAAAACTAAATCTTCATCAAAACAAATTTCATTTCAAGGTATATGTATGAATTGTCAACACAATAAGTATACATACATATCCCTAGACACAATTGAGTCCATATATAGATTTGCATGAAAGGCAAATGACTCAAGGGGTATACATGTATATCTTAAAGTTTGGCAATACAAACATATACATGAAGTGAAACACAAAAAACAAATCCAAAAATAGGAATACAAGTTTAAAATGTATAGATCATCAAAACTAGACTATACTAGCACCTCTAATGGGTTCAAATAAGCATTCATGCTCAAACATATATAGATTTATTTGTGGCCCACTATATGCACAAGTATATACCTAGTCTTTAATGAAAACTAACATCTAAACATATATTCAAAGCATGAAGCATCAAAAATAAGATAAAAATTAACATGATAAACATAAACATGATTATTATGAATATCCACATGTTATTAGAAAATATGATATACGCAATAGCAACCATATAGTGAGAACACAAAAGAATTTATCCATATTAAACATGGGTGTCTCAAAATAACTAAACATGTATATCACAAGTCTAATAAGCTTGACATTTTAATACTAATCACTAAACAATGAAACATGCTATACATGATAAATATGAAAAGCATGTAAATAAAAATTAGGAGTTAGGAATCGTTACCAAACTTAGAAGGCAACTTCCCTTGTCTCCAAAACATGGTGGTCCTCTCCACCAAATCTTCCCTTGAAAGTGATGCATCCATTGATTTCCTTTAAGTACGGAACGCATCCACTCCAAGGTACGATAACTCTCACGTCATGTGAGAGCCACACCTACATCAAAAATAGGAGGGGTGGTCTTTGGTACCCACATCTTATTGGGTCCATGGGGGTTAGTCCCTTCTCTAACCCAAAACAAAATTCTTTGCTAAATTATCAATATGTATTCTATCATAGCAAAATTTAGCAAGGTGGCCCTTACGTCCACAATGTGTACAAGTGTACACATGAGCATACATGTGATGATGGTGTCCGTGAGGAGCATGTGTATGCCGTGGAGGGTGTGCATGCATAAAAGATGGAACTTGTTTCTTTCGAACCAAGGATTCCAAGCGTGTATGGTTCATGGCACATTGGCTCATAGTGGAGCCCAAAACAATCAACCTTCTTCTTAAGCAAGCAAATATCATCATTAATCTTAGAAGAAGAAGTGTGGCATGCAATAGGTGAAGTGTGTGATACTACCCTAGCATGGCAAACATGAGCATCAATCTTATTTTGCAAAACATCATTTTTCTTTAAACAAACATTTAAATCATTTGAAATAGAAATAATTTTGTTTTTCAAAGCAACATTCTCTTTTAAAACAAAATCAATTTTTGAAGACAGTTTTCATTTTTCTTCAAAACAACATGGCAATTATTTTTAGATTTTAAAAATTCATTTTCTTAAGTGCAAGTTCTAATTGAGATCTCAATGAATCCCTTTCATTAGAAATCTCCATCTTCTCTTGCAAAATCATATTAAGTCTAGAAAATAAGTCTTTATTATCATTGTTAAGGCCTAGACTTTTCTTTTTCAAAATTTTATACTTTTCAATCAATTTTTCACAAACAATAGATAGTTCTTCATTTAAGGCATGGGCATCTTAATCATCACATGAAGAACTCATACTCATTATCATCTAAGTGGGGTTCCGAATGTCCTCAAGGAAGTCATTCCCTTGGATCATCAAGCATTGTGAGTCAGACTCTCCACTAGATTCCTCTTCTTGTTGGATTTGCAATTGAAGCTCGGAGGTGGTGATTGTTGTCAACTTGTTCCATACTGTAAAAGCGGAATCAAGGTTAGAAACACTCATAAGATATTCTTTAGATAAAGTGCTTCTAATGGCCTCAAGGGCTTGTGCATTGGCCCCTATATGATTGCGATCTCCAAGATAGCATTTCTTGGTGGCCGCAAGAAACATGCAAACCTAGGGTCTTTAGGTACATGGACATCCTATACTTCCAAACAACAATGTTGGAAGGGTCAAAGCTAGGTGGGGTCATGAGGTCCATGGCAAACTATATGAGTGTGCAAACAAGCAAATTCAAACAATAGACTAGCAATCAAATGGATCTCACTCCTAGGATGTTAAGCCTAAGTATCAGGAGCACTAGCTCTGATACCAATTGAAAAAACACCTAGAGGGGGGTGAATAGGTGTAAGTGCTAATCTAGGAACTAAATGCGCTAAATGCGGAAGCTAATGCAATTTTGCAATCACACTTAATACAATCAACAAGTGTAACCGAATTCCCCGTGAAGGGCTCTGGACTAACTCCTCTTGATTCCCCTTAAATGGGTTGAGGTGCTATGTGAAGCTCTTGTTGATTAAGTATAAGTGAGGCACACACAAACAACCAAGCATATAAGATGATATAGCAATATGAAATTGCAAGGCACAATGCAAGCAAATAGATATGATATGACAATATGAGTTATGCTCAACACAAGCAAATATGATATGAATGAAGAATGATGCTTTGCACAATATAAAGAGAGAGAGTTAGAGAGACAAGTGGATCAAACGCTAACAACAAGATATGTTTTCGAGGTTCGAGCACCTTGCTCTACATCCCCGCCTACACCACCGTGTAGGATTTCCAATCCACTATAACGTCCACCGAGGACTCCCACCGAGGGAACCTTCACCGAGAAGGATTTGTACAACAAGGGAGTACCGAACTCCTCTCTCAAATACCGCCTCACAACCGAGGGGTAGGCCCGTAGCCAATATAACCACAACACCTCTACCGAAGAGGGTTTACAAACCAACTCCACCTCTCACTAGAGGGAGCAAACCAATCACCCGATCACCTATACCTAAGAGGGATCACAAAGAATAAGGGTGTACAACAAGTGGTTTCTTTCAACCACAAACAATCTCTCTTTTCTTTTCTCTTTTCCACAAAATAAATGATCCTAATAGAATAGGATAGGTGATAGCTCAAGTGTGGAAACTAGGTGTTTTTGAAACAAGCAACAAAGAAAAACTACTAGGAAAATCTCTTGTAAATGATAGAAAATGAAAATCAATACAATCTCCCAAAACCCTAGTTTTCTTTAATTTTCCAAAAACCCAAAATAATAAAGATGAGAAGTTTAAAAGCCCAAAAACTCTTTTTAAAACATGTTTTAAACTCAGGAAAACTGGGAATTTTTCCCTTGTAAAAACCTTGGCAAAAAACCCAAAGAATTGGGATTTATATAGGCCCATCAGAAAACTAGCCGTTAGGCTAATGTGGCAGCCTGACAGGCTTTGGCGGTCGGCCGCCCGGTTCGACCGCCAACGGTCATATTTTTGACCGTTAGGCAAACCCGGTCGACCGCGCCGGTCAACCCAAACAAACAGAGAGCAGAGCTCTCAGACCCAGTCGACCCGTACGGTCGACTGAGTTTGTGTCTGCCAGACGTGCACAAGTTTGTGCACGTCGGTCGACCCTATGGGTCGACCGGCCCTTGGTGCGGTCGACCCATACGGTCGACCGACCGCCCTGTCAGCACAAACCTGGGTCAGAAAAACTGGAAAAAATATTTTATAAAAATCTTTTATCTTTTCTGAAAATTCCATAAAACTTGTTTTAACATTTTATATTGAAACACAAACAAGTGATAAAAATTTCAAGACATATATCAATCATATCAATTCATTTTGAGTCTTGCAAATTTTATCAAAACCAACACTTGTATTTTTATCAAACTTGATTTTTCAATACATGAATAGGATAGTCAAAATAAGTTTGTCTAGCAAGTTTAAAGCATGTATGTATATCTAGAACATATCTAATATACATAGAAATAAAGTAAACTTATTTTGATCTACTATTCATGAAAACCAAATCCAAAACATAAAACGTGTGTGTTAGTGCACTTGAGCATATCAACTATACTAAGCTTTACAAATGGATCTAAACACACTAAACTATGGATACCTAAGTCTTCTTGATGATCTTCATCTTCAAGTTGACTTGCTCTAAAACTCCATCCATGGGCTAGGCAAGGTATGATCTTGAAGCTTTGGCCCTGGAATCACCATGAAAAGCTTCTAAACACCTTTGTTGAAGCTAATCACCAACTAATATCTTGCTAATGATCTAAAACTTAAAATCACAAGATTATTAGTAAACATAACTACATGAGTTAATCATCATCAAAACTAGGGTGGAAGGCCTTTGTGCCAACAGTTGGTGGATTGCTCAAACATATATCACACACACACTCTTGATTTAGTTGTCTTTTCATAAAAGAATTTTCAGATTTAGAAAAGACTTTCATTTTGGAAAAATACTTTTTGGTTTTTGGAATTTCTTATATGCATGTCTTTTATCCAAAACCATATTTAGAGCTTAATGCCAAAAAATAGATATTTCATCTTAATTGTGTAGTGGATCATATCCATACACACTATGCTTTAATGAATTTAAAATATCTTGTTTTTGTATCATGAAGAAGTTTGGAAAATAAGTTTTAGAAAAATACAAGTTTTCATTTGAGCCAATATTTTCCTACTTACAAAAATAGTCCAATCTTTTATAACATGCCTTGATTTTGTGCAAGCATGTTTGTTTATCAAAGTATATTGGTAAAACTATTTTTGTAGATTTTCTAAGTATTTATGGGATTTTATTTCTATCAAAAAGACCAAGTTTTAATCTCAGATTTTCTGTTCCAGGCTTCAGCCAAGTCGACTAGTCGACCTACCAAGTCACTAGGGCTGAAGTCGGTCGACCAGCTCGGTCGACCGACGTGCACGACGTGCACGCCTTGACCTGGCAGATGGCCGGTCTGCCGACCCAGTCGACCGGAACTGAGAGCAGTGCTCTTTGTTCTTTTGGGTCGACCGGGCGGTCGACCGGAGGCTCCAACGGTCGGATTCTTGACCGTTGGCGGTCGACCGGGCGGTCGATCGACAGGTCTGACAGACCCCAACGGCTAGTTTTTGACAACCTATAAATTTGGGGGTTTGGTCATTGTTTTTCTCGAAGATTTTAGGAAAGCTTTCAAGCCAGTTTTTCTGATCCTTTCAAAAGGTTTTCTCCACATATTTGAGAGCAAATATTTCCAATCAAAAGGAAAGTTTTATCAAGAGTGTAAAAGTGATTCTTTGAGTTTTCCTCCACCATCTCAATCCTTGTTTTCTCACACAAACACTTGAGCTATCCATTGCTATATCTGCCCTATAGAGAGTGTTATTGTGAGAGGATTTTAGGTGATCAAGAGTTGTGATCACCAAAGTTCTACTTTGTTCCTTTGAGGAGGCGGACGGTTGTGTTCGCATTGTTTCGGGTCCTAGTGGGACTCGGTGGTTTCGAGTTCGTGTGTGAACTCCGTGTTTGAGGTGCGGCCTCGGCGAGTCGGTGGGCTTGCGGTGTGTACGGACTAGGGAGTCCGAGAGTTGTAGGTGTTACGGCACCGGGTGATCCATTGGGATCGATTATAGTGGAAATCCTTCGTGTGTCAAAGGTGGGGATGTAGAGCAACGGTGCTCGAACCTCGAAACAAATCCCTTGTGTTTGCGATTGCTCACTCTCTCTCTCTCTCTTTGTCTTTATATCTTGCCTACTTTTATTGTCTATCTTTATATGCTTGATATATTCATTTGTGCTCATTGATATACATGCGTGGGATTGTTTGTTAGCACTTGTATTCAACCAAGAAATCCAACGCGGCACCTCAACCCTTATCTAGGGGAATCTAGAGGAGTTTGTCCAGAGCCCTTCACGGGGAATTCGGCAACACTCTTGTGTTATACGTGGTGTTTAGTGTAAAAGTTTAGTTTAGGTCATAATAGTTTATACTTCCGCATTATTTAGCATTAAGTGACCATTAGGTTAGCATCACCTATTCACCCCCCCTCTAGGTGAACTTACAACATTTGCATCATATAAAGATTTTAAATTATTTCAAATGGGTGTTAAAAGTGCTTTTCTAAATGGTTTTATTGAGGAGGAGGTGTATGTTGAACAACCCCCCGGGTTTGTTGATCCTACACATCCGGATTTTGTTTTTAAACTTGACAAAGCTCTTTATAGTTTAAAACAAGCCCCTAGGGCTTGGTATGAAAGACTTTCTTCATTTCTAATTTCAAATGGTTTTAAGAAAGGTAAAATAGATACTACTTTGTTTACAAAACATGTTGAAAATGATATTCTTATTGTGCAAATTTATGTGGATGATATCATTTTTGGTTCTACTAATGAATCTCTTTTCCAAGCTTTTGAATTATGCATGAAGGATGAATTCGAAATGTCTATGATGGGTGAGCTCAACTATTTCCTTGGTCTCCAAATCAAGCAAAGAAAGGATGGGATCTTCATCAATCAAGCCAAGTACACAAAAGAACTTATCAAGAGGTTTGGGCATGAAGGAGCTAGAGTGAGTAAAACTCCCATGGCAATAACCACAAAGCTTGACAAGGATGAACAAGGTAAAAGTGTAGACATTAAGCTTTATCGTAGTATGATTGGTAGTTTGTTGTATTTGACGGCTCGTAGGCCGGATATTATGTTTTGTGTTTGTCTTTGTGCTCGTTTTCAATCGTGTCCTATAGAGTCTCATATAATTGCGGTTAAACGCATAATTAGATACCTTAAGGGCACTATTGAAATGGGTTTGTGGTATCCGAAAACCGGGCAATTCTCAATGACGAGTTTTTCGGATGCCGACTATGCGGGTTGTAGGGTAGATAGGAAGAGTACAAGTGGAACATGTCAATTCCTTGCTAATTGTCTTGTATCTTGGTCTTCCAAAAAGCAAAATTCGGTAGCCCTTTCAACTGCCGAGGCGGAGTATGTTGCAGCTGGAGCTTGTTGTGCACAAGTTCTTTGGATGAAACATACTTTCCTTGACTATGATTTGCATTTTGATCATATTAAAATATTTTGTGATAATACTAGTACTATTCATATGACGAAGAATGCAAATCAACATAGTAAAACTAAGCACATTGACATTAGATATCACTTTCTTAGGGATCATTATGAGAAAGGTGATATTGATATTGATTATGTTTCTACCGATTTTTAACTTGCTGATATTTTTATAAAACCTCTAGACTATGCTAGATTTTCTTTTATTTGTGGTGAGTTAAATGTTTGTATTATGGATTCTTGAAGAAAAACATTTTTATCTTGTTTAACCTTTTTTGATGTATAACAAAAAGGGGGAGAAAAAGCTAGTTTGTTTTGGTGCTTTAGTTTTCACTTGTGTTTTCTACTTGTGTAGTGTAGGTTTTATGTTTTTTGTATAGTCATACATAGCATAATTTGAGGGGGAGCTTCCAAGCTCCTTTCCCATTTGTTTTTAATAACTTATAAGTTTTGTCATCATCAAACACACTAAAACGGTTGAGATTGTTGGCCCAAGGTTAAATCACCCGTTTTAGTGTGATTTGATGATTACAAAACATATGTAGTTATTTATACTATCATGTTTGTTGTTTTTAGTGTGTTTCAGGGTTCTAATGATTTTAGGAGCATCCTTCCCTAAAGGAAGATGTTTTGACTCAAGTCACCTCATTTTGGGCTCAAGTTTCAAGCTTGCAAGATCACATATGGAGAAGCCCACTTGAAGACCTTATAGTCATTTAGAACCATGTAAGAAATAGTTTGTTAAAGTTTGAGGTTGTAGAATATTGGCTCTAGGACACACACACACACACATTTTTAAAATACAAGTCTTTGTTCTTGGTATTTGTTTTTAAGTTTCATGCCTTGATAAATATACATGACTCTAATTCTTACAAAATTTATATCATGTTTAAATCATGTATGTTTATTTTTCCAACAAGTTACTTAGTCTTATATCCATTTAAAAATATTTTACAAATCTTTCCAAGTCCAAAATTCCCTTCCATTTTTTCTGTTTCAGGCTGGACCGGCCGACCGGACCGGCCGACCGATCCTGTGTCAGGACGTGCACGCTTGTGCACGTCCGTCGGCCGACCGACCGGACGACCAGCAGAAAACAGATTGCTCTCTGTTTTTTGTCGGTCGGCCGAACGGTCGACCGAACTAAAGTTTCTGCTCTCTGTTTTTGTCGGACGGCCAACCGGCCGACCGACAGCACAAAACTGTGTTTCCTTTTTTAGGCCGGTCGGCCGACCGGTCGACCCGAGCCCAACGGCTATGTGCCAGCAGGGCTGACGGCCGACCGAGACGGTCGACCGCCAAGCCTGCAGAGTCCCAACGGCTCTTTCCTCTTTGGTGATTTTCTGAAATCTGTTTTTGGATCTGTTTTTTGGCAGAACTTCCTTGAGTTTTTAGGATTATTTTGGGATCAAATGAGCTTAATTAAAATGTGTTTTAATCCCTTCCTCTCCCTATAAATAGAGAAGATAGGTCTCTTGCAAAGATACCAAGAAATACTCCTAGTTTTCAAGTTTTCAAAAGAAAAGAAAAGTTTCAAAGCTCTCAATTTTTCTAGTTCATTCTTGGCTTTGTTTTTCAGTTGTGTTTTCAAGCAAGATCCATTTACAACTGAGTTTGTTTTCTCACTACACTTCTAGAGCCAAAATTCCCTCCTCATTCTATAAGGAAGTTGTAAAGAGAAAGTTTGTAAGAAGTTTGTGATCCTTTTGGTGATCACTTGGCTACTTGTTCCTTCTTCTTGTTCTTGTTGAGATACCTCTTCGGTAGAGGTTTGTAAGTGGTGGAGTTCGGTACTCCGGTCTTCGGTAGACCTTGTAAAGTCCTCGGTGGATAGTGGAAACCCTTCATGGCGGTGAAGGCGGGGAGTAGAGCGGTGGCTCGAACCTCGAAACAAATATCTTGTGTTTGCGATTGCTTTGTGTTCTTGCTCTCTATTGCTTTCTATTTCCATTGCTCTCTATTGCTCTTTATTACTTGTTTGTGATATTTGTGATATATCTTGTGTGCACTTCACCATTGCATTCATTCCTTGCTATTGTCGATCAATTCTCATACAACAAGATTGCATTGCGCACCTCTAACTCATATCCAGAGGAATCACGAGGAAGGAGTTCAGAACCCTTCACCGGGTATACGACTCCTAGTCTTGTTTTGAGAGATCGTTGCATCATTCATCCATACTTGTTTTAAAAAGTTATTAGATTAGCAATTACACCTATTCACCCCCCCTCTAGGTGTTTTTCAGAAAGTGAATCTTATTTTTCGTTGACCAGGTGAACGTCAGGACCTCTTGGGAATCCTCTCTTTGGATAGCAGACGGAGTAACACAACTCCTGTCGACCAGGAATCTCAAAGAGATTGTAGGCAAAGATTAACTTGTACGCAGCAAGTTGTTCAAAGAGTTGAACTCTCTCTTTCTTTTCGATGGAAGTCTTGGTGCATCTACAGCTCACAAGTGAAATTCTTTTCCAAGAATTATCTCATCAACCGACCCCTTCTCTCTATCAAATGGGGCTATTTATAGAGGTTTCAGGGGTGAACGTGCCCTCTAAAAATGCTCCATAATGGGGGTTAACTTCCTCATTATGTGGGCAGTAATTGACCCAATAACGAGGGCAGTTATAACTGAGACGCAGGTTTCGACCCTCACGTCATGGGGCTGCAGTGATGCTGAGACGCGGGTTTCGACCCTCGTGCCTTAATACTTCAGAAATGCTGAGACGCGGGTTTCGACCCTCGCGTCTTGGTGCTGCAGTGATGCTGAGACGCGGGTTTCGACCCTCGCGTCTTGGTGCTGCTGTGATGCTGAGATTAGCCCTGCGTCTGAGTTTGGACTCTGCTTTTTGATGACTCGTCTTTAGTGATTTTTATACAGTCTACAGAACCCCCTCCAAAGTTTTTCGATATTCCGCGGTTGACTGGGACAGATTTCGAAATACTTTGGACTCTGGTTGAATTCATACTTTTCATGTTTGACTGACAATCATTTGAGTGCCCTAAGCTTGATCCTGTCTGGAATATGGTCTTCGTGAGTGTACTGTGAAACCCTTTGAAGCCGCCAGAAATGATCGTGGTGAGTATCTAGATACGTAGTCTAGACCTCCCTAGTGCTCTGAGTTTATTGTTGGTGTACTTTAAACCAGGGGTAAACAGTCATCTGCTTGTGCCAGTGTACTGTTGAACTGAAAAGACTGAATGCAAGTCCTTTAGACGCAGGGGTCATGTTGCTTTAAAGACGCAGTCCTCACTTGGAGTGGGGACGCATCATTAGTTTGCTGCAGAAACGCGGCTCTTGTAGGGATGCGTCTTTTGAGATGAAGACGCAGCTTTCGCTCTGTGAACTAGGCGCGACTTTGGCCTTGCTGAAGAGGCGCGACTTTTGGAGGAACGCGATTTTCCGTTAAACACAAATCCGTGTTGTGGGCGCGTTGCCACATGTCCGGCAGAATTGAAGGGACATCTTTCCTTTGGCGCGCGAATTTTGCGCTGCATTTAATATGCACGCCACGCGTCGGACGGGGATTAGGCCTCGAGCCAAGCGCCGCGTATCTCTGGGGATTTCTGTGCCTATAAAAGACAACAGTCTTTCAAGAGTCATCATTAGACTCTTCTTCTTCGTTGAGTTCTTTTAGGGTTAAGAAAAAGCTCAAAGCTTTCTTCCATTTTCACCACCTTCAACAGTGATTTCACAGTCGAAATGGCACCCAAGACCAAACCCGCATCTTCATCTTCGAGCGCTGTCGCTCCGGAGATCCAAATGGGTGGTTCTTCCATGCAGGAGGCTCCTATTTCAGGTAGTAAAACCATCTGATTTGATTTCCGCCATTAAAGGGGCTTATAGAGTTCTTTCAACTCTTAAGTCCCTTTTGAATGTGAACCGCCAACGCGGGCTCATGCTCGTGTTCGATCTTCAGGCGCGGTTCTTGAGTTGATAGACAAGACGCATGTTTGACGACCTTTGCATCCTTTCTTTATCAACTTGAGTCCATATCTGCTTGTTGAACACAGGGCCTCATTGAGCCTTGCGTTTCGGACTCAATGCTCAGATTATTTCTAAGTGTGGGGAGTTCAGACGCGGACTTCTTGCAATTCTTATGTTTTGTAGGATCAGACGTAGGTTTTAATGAATCTCGCGTCTGAGTCCGATACTTAGAAATTTTTCTAAGTACTAGATTTTGAAATGCGGGCTTCATGCAAACCTCGCATTCTTTGAGTCTGGACGCAGATTTTGGTGATCTTCGTGTCTTGACTCATTCCTGCGTTTGAGTTTCAAACACTTAGCCATTTTCTTTTAGATTTATCGCCAAGTGTTGTTCTCTTTGCAGTACGATACTCCTCAAATCCTTTGTCTAAAAAGTGCCACTTTGGGCACGTAGGCGGTGCTGATCGTAATCTAACCTTCGTGCTTTAGAGAACTGCTCCTATGACTGCTGGTAAGTCGAAGGAGCGAAAGGAGAAGATCTCCAAGGCCAGTATGGTGACCCTCTGGGAGATTATCTCTGATGGACTGTTTGAGACGGATTCTCGCACTCCATTACGGAAGCCTGTCTTCTTCTTTGGTGATGACATTGACGAGGATGATAGGATTTTGCACGATGGAGATTATAAGTGGCTCCGTCAGATAGGGGATATGAAGTTCTTTCTTCCCATTATGGAGAGGATGTATCCCCTGTCTTATCTTCAGCACATGTCTGTTCACCGTGCAATGGATTGAGATCTTTCCCGATTTGTCTCTAGTGTCCCTCTTGGCAGACTAGGTGCCAAAGAAATACACTCTGCCGGCCATGGGAAATAGGTCTTTGGTTTATTCCCCGGATTGGTCAGATCTGAATATCCGAGAGGGGAAACTCCTCAGCTTGGCACCACCTTCATCAATCAGTTCATAAAGGCCAGGGGTGATTTTCCTGTCGACTTCCGTCCGCTCAGGTGGGTTCATTCTTCCAACAGATCCTGATGGGGCAGGATGGTTGGATTTGTCCTTGTCGAACTTGGAGCTCTGCTGCAACAGGTGGGGCTGTACCACTCGGTCAGGGCTGTGCAGTATGGCCTCCCGTAAAGTTTTCATAATTTCTATGGCATCCTGGAGCACTATAATCCTTTGACGGGCACATTTTTTACTCCAGTCAGAGAGATGGGGCTCGCTCTTCATGAGCTGTATGAAGTCTCGGGGCTTGTTATGGGAGATGCCCCTTATGAAGAATACGTTCCGACTTCTGAAGAACTTCATCTCTTGAAGAAGGAGAGCCCTCAAGTATACGAGACATACTGGGAAGTGTTGTGTCACTTCCACATCTGCGGCCAAATAACCTCCTGGAGAACCAGGGGTGTTAAGCAGATGTCCTGGGCAAGTTACCTATTCAATGGTATAAATGAGAAGGATAGCCCAGTGACCAGCCTGGCTTCTTGCACTGATGAAGAAATTGCTGAGAGGATCAATGCCTCTGCGAGCTCTTACACCACGGAGTCAAATGAGGATACTTTCAAACCTGATACGGTTTTTTGAAAGTTTTCATCATCAAGCCCGAGTTCCCATTTCTGACCGGGCGCTATTGGCGGGCTTCCTTATGCTATGGCTGAAGCGTTGTGTGGTGCCAACACTGCCACATGAAGTAATTATCGCCGATGTGGTATACCCGGCGGTTTTGCTGGCCTATGAAAAGTCTATCGCCCTTCTTCTAGCAATGGTGGCTGAATTCAAAGCGGATTACGGGCTCTGGTTAAAAGCCTGTGCCAAGTGGAGGCCATTGTCGACTCCAAGGATAGACCAGAGGTTGACTCGGAGGGAAGGCCAAGAGTAAAGACCCCTAACCCCAGGATCGAGCTTCCATATACGTACTTGATGGCTTAGTACGTTATGCACTGCCCTTCATTGATGACGGCGGTGCCTCTGTCTGAGGGGTTTGTCCCTTTTGTGCAGAAGCTAGAGAATTCGAGCTGGTCCAACTAGTATATGTTCTACGTTCGGAAATGTATTCTGAACGCTTCGAACTACCAGCTCGACCGTTGCTTCCCCGAGATTACTGATGCATCTTACGGGGATAAATTTTCCTACCTTGCGGGACCAGATGATTTCACAAGGCTGCCATCGGGAGTCTTCTGGTGGCTGATTAATATTCGACCTGGGTATCTGCTCTTTCGGCAAGGGAACTCATGTACGATCGAGCCTTATATGCCGAGTCGTTTTGCTCGACAGTTTGGCTATGATCAATTATATATTGGTAACCCCAATGCTAATCTCTCCTTCAGCGGGAATTTATTTGAGGGTGCTCGGGCATGGTACTATAGCGTGGCTGGAGGGACAAAAGCTATTTTCAGCTTGCCTCACAAGACGCCCAACTGTTACACTATCCTCAGCTTCTGTACTTGGTACTCCCTGGCTAGCAAGATGCCTGGTTTCGCAATAAATACCTCATGCATTAAGAGCATCAAGGCATCTTATAAGGACAAATTGGAGTCCAACAAACGCGCGCGAGGTATGGACGAATATCAGGCAGCCGAGAAAGAATAGGAGGGGAAACAGGGACGGGACAGAGGGCAGTAGCACCCAAAGAGCAGCCCATTAAAAAGAGTCAGCAGGCTGTGTCCAAACGTTCCCACGGCTCTACTTCTAAGGGTGAGCCTATCCCGAAGAAGGCTAGGAGAGAATCGGAGGCTAAAGCTTCAATGCCCGAGGTAGTTCCTTCTGGTGTTGAGGAGCAGAGGGAGGAAGAGGAAGAGAAGATCCCCTTCTTCGTCCTCGTGGTCAACGCAGCAGGGGCCCCATGATCCTGAAAGAAGGGGAATTTGCATGTGAACCCATCATGGCTGAAGAGGCTGAGCGACCCGAAATTGACTTGGTAGGGAGGGATGACGTTGAAATCCCAGGGGTCTCAACTCAGCCTGGGCCTTCTTCAGTTTATGAGAGAAGGGTTGAGATGCAACAGCCTGGGTCTCCCAGTGTATTGATGCCCACTTCACGGGTTGTTGATCCCAGCCCTACTACTGGGGTACTCAGTAGTAAAGTCTCGATTGCTGAGCCCGCTTGTGTTGAACTGTCATCTTCATCGTCCGAAGTACATGGGTATTATTCTGGCGAAGAAGTTGATTTCGGCGATGAACCCGCTTTTCCTGATACGAGCAAATTTTCACATATTTCAGAGGAAGAGATACAAGGATGCGACCCTGTGACAGCTTCAACGATAGCAATAATTGCTGCTACCGAAGGTACTTTCCTTGTTTTCTTGAACCGTCTCCTTCTCAAGTTAGGGAAGGGTTCTGACATTTACTTTTGATTTTCAGGGCTGGCTGTCGACAGTGAAGCCACAACCTCCTCTCATATCGAAGAGATGATTCAAGAGCTTACCCAGCAAGAGGACCCTGAGGCTCCTATTACCGGGATGCCTCAAGAGAGTGCGACCGTCGGGGTCAGGGAGGCCTCAACCCCACACGACCTATCCAGGAATTCGTCATCTTCAGATCCTCAACTTGGTAAGAGAATACTGACGTATTGAATATTCTCCTTTTTATTGTCATTACTGACATTTTAGTGGTTTGCAGAGAGCGCTGGGGTAGCTCAAGTAGAGAATCCTGCGGCAAGCATTGACGCAGAAGATAGCACAGTTCAAGCCCCGACCGGGAACCCGATGTTGCAAGGTCTGCTGTTACTTCTGCCGCAGCTGAGGCTGCTACGATAATAACCGTCCCGGAGATGTCGGTAACTACCTCTGTACCTGATGAACCTATCGTCGGCCTCACTCCTGCGCAAGATGAACCGATTCCCGTCTCTCACCCTGTCATGGAAAGGGGGTCCGGGAGTACATCAGCAGGGTTATTTCCAGCTAACGACATGATGGAAGAGCTAGCACGTCAAATGGTGCAGCAATTTTTTACTTCATGAGATCTTGTATTGACCTCATCCTTTCTGGGGGAAGCTCTTTCGAGTTTGCCTGAATGCTTCTCGAAAATCAGATCGAGAATATTGGTCATACTGGGAGTTCTTCGGAGGCTAGGGCATGCCTGATGCTGGTGGAGCAGCTGGGGAGCCACCTGAAGGAGCTTAAGACTCTAGAGAATGCTGGCTCAGTAGATGAGGCCCGGATAACTCTGAGTAAGCTTCTTGCCGCTCAAGAACATGAGCGAAAGGAGATGGAGGAACAAATAGCTGAAGAGGCCTGCCATCTCCAACATTTTCAAGCTGACCATCAAAGGCTGATTGGCGATTCTAAGGAATCTGAAATCGTCATACAGAGTGCAGAGCAGGTTATTGTCACTGCTCGAGCTACTATCGCCAGGGCACAAGCCTTGATCGAGACCAATGAGCAGAAGCTTGTCGCTGCTAGAAAAAGGCTGGAGGAGCTGTAAACTGCCAAGACACAGGTTGAAGAAAACCTCTCTGCTCATTTCTCCAGATTGGAGTCTCTTCAAGCGCAACTAGCTGCGAAGAGATTTTTGTCTGAAGAGGAGCTGCGGGTCCAAGCTCTGGTGGAGGCTGAAAAGGCACGCCAGCACGAGATGCATCATCTCCAGGAACAAATCCGCTCTTTGGCGAAGCAAGATTATTAACCTTCTCCTTTTTGTATGGTTCACCTTTTTTTTTTAAACACTCTATTTGTCAAGAGTGTCTGTATTACTTTTACCATTTTTGAATCAAATAATAAAAGTCTTCGAAATTTTGCTCCATCTTCATCTTTTCAAGTTCTTTACTTACTGCGGATGAACTCAATTTTCATAACCGTAGTCTTTGACTGTTTGTAAAACGTAGTCTTTAGTCGGCCATGAATAATAAACTCAGGCTGAACTGAGTTCTTGAGCGAGACGCGGTTTTCATTCATAATGGAGATGCGATCCTGGGGACGCGGCCCTAAGTCATTACTGAAGACGTCGTTCAAGCTTATCAAGGAAGACGCGCGAACCTTTCTTTTCAATAAGGGCGCAGTTCTAGCTTAAGATCAAAAAGCGTTATTCCAAAACGCGAATTTGTGTTCTTTAATAAAGGAGACGCGGCTTCCATATTTATGAGAAGATGCAGATCCGTAGATGTGACCCTTGATTCTGCCACGATGCAGTGGAGACGCGGTCTTAAGCTCCTCAAAAACTGACGCATGGACCTCAGCTAATTGATGGGGATGCGGCACTAGCTCTGTAGAGACGCGTCTCTGGACCCTTGATTAGGCGCAAGCTCAGGCTGTATTGAGTTTATAATGAAATCACGACTTTCGTTTCGCAATGGAGACGCAGTTTCAGGCTCCTCGAGAACGACATGGGCCTTCTCTGGTCGTTGAGGATGCAAGCTTAAGAACGCAGCCTTCAAGTGGATTCAGACTCAGGACGCAACCTCTGAATGGGTTCAATTCGCTGAGGAGACGCGGCTCCGAATCATTCCCAGAGACGCGGTCGTAGCTCTTCCGAAAGGACTGAAAGGAACGCAGTTTTTCAGGTTCGTGAAAGGACGCAGATCTCAGGACGCGACCTTTGAGTCTGTGCTTGACGCAACCTCCCAAGCGTCACATGCAGCTTCGTCTTAAAGATCTTGTTAGATCTTTAAATACCAAATCGGCATTGACGATTAGGGACTCGTGTCCTTCGATGTTTCCCGAAGCGGCAATCCACGCGTCAGCTCTTTATTGGGCTTCGACGTTCGTGCAGGAATTAAGGCTGATGGCTCTGATTTTTATGCCATTAATTACAGGTCTTATGGGTTGCCAATAAATGGGCCTCGCCCCCTTAACAGTCCATTACTTAGACTGTTTCCCTTTGAGAGCAGGCGCTCTGAGGGTCTTCATCTTGACTTAATCTTCTTCCTTCAATGGAATGTACCCCCATAGATAGCAAAGACCCAAAGCTTTCTGAAATCACCTAGAGGGGGGTGAATAGGTGATATGGCTAATCTACAAACTAAATGCAGAATTTAAAAACTAATTGCAACTACACTTAGTGCAACCAACGAGTGTAGCCGAATTCCCCGTGAAGGGCTCTGGACTAACTCTTCTTGATTCCTCTGAATAAGAGTTGAGGCGCTATATGAAGCTCTCGTGGTTAAGCACAAGTGAGGCACACACACAACCAAGCATATAAGAATAAGCAATATGAATCAATGCAAGGCACAACACAAGCATATGAATGATATGGCAATATGAATAATGCACAACACAAATAAAGAGAGAGAGAGAGTTGAGAGTCAATGGATCAAACGCAAAGACAAAGATGTGTTTCGAGGTTCGAGCCCCTAGCTCTACATCCCCGCCTTCACTGAGAAGGATATCCAATCCACTAACTTGTCCACCGAGGACTCCCACCGAGGGAACCTCCACCGAGGAGGATTTGTACAACAACCGGGAGTACCGAACTCCTCTCTCAAACAACAACCTCCACCGAGGCAAACAATCACCACCTCACACACGAGGGGTAGGCCCATAGCCAAACAACCACAATCCTCCTAACCAAGAGGGAAACAAATACAATCCAACTCCACCTCTCATAAGAAGGAGTAAACGACAATCTCAACCTCTACCAAAGAGGGAGCAAACCACAACCCAAATCAACCTCTACCAAAGAGGGATACAACAAGAACAAGGGTTTACAACTTGGTGGTATATCTCAACCATAAACCAATCTCTTTTCCACAAAACAAAAGATCCTAAATAGATAGGATAGGAGATATAGCTCAAGTGGAAATCAAGGTGTTTTTGGAAATCAAATAACAAAGAAAAACTACTTGGGAAATCTCTTGTAAATGATAGAAATGAAAATCTAAAACAATATCCCAAAAGCCTAGTTTTCTTTGATTTTTCCAAAACCCTTGAAAACAAAACAAAGAATAGCAATTTGATTCAAAAACTTTTTGTTTAAAACACTAGAAGAGATCTGGAATTTTTGGCTCTAAAAATCTTAGTCAAAAACTCAAAACAATGGGGTATATATAGCCCCAAAATAAAACTAGCCGTTAGGCTGAATTCTCAGCCTGAGACGGCTGGCGGTCGACCGCCCGGTCAACCGCCAACGGTCATATTTTTGACCGTTGGCGGCCTGCGGTCGACCGGCCGGTCGACCGTAGAAAAACAGAGAGCAGAGCTCTCTGGTCCGGTCGACCGCCCGGTCGACCGGCCCAAGTGCCAGGCCAACGTGCACAGACCTGTGCACGTCGGTCGACTGATCGGTCGACCGACTCTGGGTCCGGTCGACCGGTCGGTCGACCGCTAGAGCCTGTCAGGCACTGTTCTGGGTCAGAAAACAGGGTTTAAAAATATTGTAAAAATTCCCATAAAACTTCTAAAAATCCACAAAAATAGTTTTATCATTATACATTGAAATACAAACTTGTGTGAAAAATTTTAACACAAATTTCAAACATTTTGAACCATTTTTGTGTCTTACAAATTTTGTCAAAAACCAAAAACTGTATTTGTCCAAACTTTGATTTTTCAAATAAACTTTGTCCAAACCTTATCCAAATACAAAAACATGATACTTAAACATTATAAAGCATGATGCATATGGATAGAAATCCAATATACATGAAACATATATATATCATTATTTTTGACTTTAATTCCAAAATAATGTTTTGTTAAAAATACCAAACACCAAAACTCATGAATAGGCATATCAAACTAAGTTTGTCTAGGAAGTTAAGCATGCATGTATATAAAACACATCTAATATACATAAACCATGTAAATTTGTATTGATACTAACTATTCATGAAAACCAATATTGGTTAAACCAAAAACCAAAAAACCAATATCCAAAACATGAAACGTGTGTGTATTGTGAACTTGAGCATATCAACTATCTAATCTTTACACATGGATCTAAAACACACACTAAACTAGGATACCTAAGTCTTCTTGATGAACTCCGTCTTCAAGTCGACTCATCCAAAACCGTGATCCACGGAGCTTGACTCCAACGAATGCTATGTATGATCTTGATGCTCGGGCTCTGGAATCACCATGTGAAAGGCTTCAAAACCATCTTGTTGAAGCTACACACCAACTAATATCTTGATTAATGATCTGAAACTAAACATCACAAGATAATTAGTAAACATAACTACATGAGTTAATCATCATCAAAACTAGAGTGGAAGGCCTCTGGGCCAACAATCTCCCCCTTTTTGATGATGACAAAACTCATGGAGTTATATATGCATGGATTAAAGTTAAGCTTCAAAGAAGCTCCCTCTTAACTCATGCATAGCAATAAATAAGCAAATAAGTATGCAATGAAGGCTCATAAACAAGCATGAAACACATATTCTTATTGTTTATTGTGATGCATGAACATAAATCCTTTTTCTAAAACATAATGCTCTTGATACCAATTAAAAACATGCTCTTAATAGCAATGAAATGCACTTGATACCAATTAAACGACAAACTAATAAACAAAAACAAAACATGCATATAAAACATGCATATAAACTCAAATACTTCTCCCCCTTTTTCTCAATCATCAACAAAGGAGTCCAAGTAAAAACAAAACATTCTTCTCCCCCTTTTTGTTCGAAACAAAGAATCAATAAAGGGGTGATATCAAACAAATCAATATAAATTTTCATGGATACCAATTGAAAGAAATAGATCAATAGATACCAATGAAAGTAAACAAAATCTTGATACCAATTGAGTAAACAAATAAGCATCTTTGATACCAATTTTGAGAAAACAAATACAATCTTGATACCAATTTAAAGTATTATTCTTTTTAAACATATGATACCAAATTGAAATTATTATTTTCTATCATAAAGTAAGGGAGTGGATTACAAAACCAATGGTAAACCAAATACTAATTGAAAGATAAATTACGAGTTTTCTCCCCCTTTATGAAATACCAATTAAAACAATATCTAAGCTTGTATTAGAATACCAATTGAAAACTAATCAATTGAAACATGATGATCATTAAAATTTCAAGCTTATCCATAAACAAAATTTATATATGTATGAAAAATTAGATACCAATCAAAATTGATACTATTTGAAGAGTATGCATACATACATAAAAATATATATGAGTATACAAGAAATGTCAATATTGATACCAATTGAAAGAATCCAATGATACCAATTGAAATAACAATAATATCAAATGTATATCTCATATAACCTACCACCCATTCATGCTCATGTTTAAATAGATTTTCAATAAAAAGCATACATAGGCATGGACTCCCATCCATCCGCCCGTAGAAGGTAAGGGTTTTCAAAAAAATAGGTTTGAAAACAAAATATGTTTGAAAAACTCTACCATAACGAAGAATATCGCAACTAGTTAAATGAAAAAACTTGTAAACTAGTACGAAATCCTTCAAGTAAGGAATAAAACATAAATATTTTTCATGAAACTATGTAAATCACATGATCATTAAAACACTCAAAGTCAATGAAGCACAAATATGACTCATAAAAATAAAATATGAGTAAACATGAAAGGTGAGTGTACAAGTAAATTGTGAAGAACATAATCATAAAAAGTAGACAATAAGCTCAATTGAAAATTCCTTAAACATGAAAACACAAAAATCATCAAAACTCGATTTCTTCAAGGCATTGTATGTCAAGTACAAACTAAAATATACATACATATCCAAACACAATGAGTCCACAAATATATATGCATGAAGGCACGTGGCTCAAGGGATGTATATGTATAATCAATAGTTTGGACAAGATGGACATATACATAAAGTTAAACATAAAAAATAAGAATACAAGTCAAATGCATGAATCATCAAAACTAGACTATACTAGCACATCTAATGGGTACAAATAAGCATTCAAGCACAAACATATAAAGATTTATTTGTGGCCCACTCTATGTACAAGTATAAATCCTAGTCTTAATGAAAACTAACATCTAAAACATGTAATCAATCATGAAGCACAAATCAACATGAAAAACATAAACAAGATCAATATGCAAATCCACATGTTATTAGAGCTATGATATACATAATAGCTAAACAAAGGTGAGAACACAAAAATAATGGTCCATATAAAACATGGGTGTCTCAAATGCTATACATGTATGTCAATGATCTAATAATCATGGTATTAACATAATAATCTATAAACAACAAAACATGCTATAAACAATGATATGAAAGCATGTAAATATAAACAGGAGTTTAGAGATCGATACCAAAATCGATGAAGGCACCTCTCTAGTTCTCCAAACCAAGGTGGTCCTCCCACCAAACTTCCCTTGAAGGTGATGCATCCAACTAGTCTCCATGAGGCTCAGAACGCATCCACTCCAAGGTACCGCAACTCTCACGTCATGCGAGAGCCGACACCTACATCATAAACAATAGGGGTGGTCTTTGGTACCCATACTCTTTTGGGTCCATGGGGTTAGTACCTTTTCTAACTCAAACAAATTTAGTTGCTAAATTATCATCATGTATACGATCATAGCAAAATTTAGCAAGGTGGCCCTTACGTCCACAATGTGTACAAGTGTACACATGAGCATACAATGTGTGATGAGTGTGACCGTGAGGAGCATGTGTATGCCATGGAGGGTGTGCAGCATAATAGGAACTTGTTTCTTTCGAAACAAAGATTCCAAACGTGTGTGGCTCACAACACATTGGCTCAAAGTGGAGCCCAAACAATATACACTCTTCTTAAGCATGGATATATCATTTTCAATTAAAGAAGAAGTGTGGCAAGCAATAGGTAAGCTAGGTGAAGCTATCCTAGCATGGCAAACATGTGTATCAATATTATTTTTCAAATAAACATTTTTCTTTAAACAATCAGCTAAATCCTTAGAAATAGAAGCAATTTTCATTTTCAAAGAATCATTTTCTTTTAAAACAAAATTAACTTTTGAAGACAAGTTTTCATTTTTCTTCAAAATAATTTCACAATCATTTTTAGATTTTAAAACTTCATTTTCTTTTAGGGCAAGTTCAAGTCTAGATTTCAATGAATCCCTCTCATTAGAAATCTCCTCTTTCTCTTGCAAAACCAAATCAAGTTTAGAAGACAAATTTTCATTTTCTTTATTTAATGCAAAAGTCTTCTTTTTCAAAATATTATATTTTTCTATTAATTTTTCACAAACTATAGAAAGTTTTTCATTTAAGGCATTAGGATCCACATAATCATCACAAGAAGAACTAGCATTATTACAATCTAATTGAGATTCTGAAGATACCTCAAGGGAGTCATTCCCTTGGACCATTAAGCATTGTGATTCGGATTCTCCACTAGATTCATCCTCCGTTTGGATTGGCAATTGAAGCTTGGAGGTGGTCAACTTGTTCCACACTGCAAAGGCGGAATCAAAATTAGAAACAAGCATAAGATATTCTTTGTTTAGCGTGCTTCTAATAGCCTCAAGGGCAAGTGTATTGGCCCCTATATGATTGCGGTTACCAAGATAGCATTTCTTGGTAGCGGCAAGAAAAACATGCAAGCCTAAGGTTTTCAAATACATGGATATCCTAAGTTTCCATATGTCAATGTTGGAGACATTGAACATGGGAGGTGACAAGCAATCCATGAGTGTGTGCAAACAAATATACGTGCAAATGCAAATGATAGATTAGAAAACCAAGATCTCACTCCTAGGAAGTTAAACCAAATATCAGGAGCGGAGGCTCTGATACTAATTGAAATCACCTAGAGGGGGGGTGAATAGGTGATATGGCTAATCTATAAACTAAAGGCGGAATTTAAAAACTAATTGCAACTACACTTAGTGCAACCAACGAGTGTAGACGAATTTCCTGTGAAGGGCTCTGGACTAACTCCTCTTGATTCCTCTGAATAAGAGTTGAGGCGCTATATGAAGCTCTCGTGGTTAAGCACAAGTGAGGCACACACACAACCAAGCATATAAGAATAAGCAATATGAATCAATGCATGGCACAACACAAGCATATGGATGATATGGCACATGAATAATGTACAACACAAATAAAGAGAGAGAGAGTTGAGAGTCAATGGATCAAACGCAAAGACAAAGATGTGTTTTAAGGTTCGAGCCCCTAGCTCTACGTCCTCGCCTTCACCGAGAAGGATATCCAATCCACTAACTTGTCCACCGAGGACTCCCACCGAGGGAACCTCCACCGAGGAGGATTTGTACAACAACCGGGAGTACCGAACTCCTCTCTCAAACAACAATCTCCACCGAGGCAAACAATCACCACCTCACACACGAGGGTAGGCCCGTAGCCAAACAACCACAATCCTTCTCATCAAGAGGGAAACAAATACAATCCAACTCCACCTCTCACAAGAGGGAGTAAACCACAATCTCAACCTCTACCAAAGAGGGAGCAAACCACAACCCAAATCAACCTCTACCAAAGAGGGATACAACAAGAACAAGGGTTTACAACTTGGTTGTATATCTCAACCACAAACCAATCTCTTTTTCACAAAACAAAAGATCCTAAATAGATAGGATAGGAGATATAGCTCAAGTGGAAATCAAGGTGTTTTTGGAAATCAAATAACAAAGAAAAACTACTTGGGAAATCTCTTGTAAATGATAGAAATGAAAATCCAAAACAATATCCCAAAAGCCTAGTTTTCTTTGATTTTTTCTAAACCCTTGAAAACAAAACAAAGAATAGCAATTTGATTCAAAAACTTTTTGTTTAAACACTAGAAGAGATCTGGAATTTTTGGCTCTAAAAATCTTAGTCAAAAACTCAAAACAATGGGGTATATATAGCCCCAAAACAAAACTAGGCGTTAGGCTGAATTCTCAGCCTGAGACGGCTGTTTTTAACCGTTGGCTGCCTGCGGTCGACCGGCCGGTCGACCGTAGAAAAACAGAGAGCAGAGCTCTCTGGTCCGGTCGACCGCCCGGTCGACCGGCCCAAGTGCCAGGCCAACGTGCACAGACCTGTGCACGTCGGTCGGCCGGTTGACTGACTCTGGGTCCGGTCGACCGGTCGGTCGACTGCCAGAGCCTGTCAGGCACTGTTCTGGGTCAGAAAATAGGGTTTAAAAATATTGTAAAAATTCCCATAAAACTTCTAAAAATTCACAAAAATAGTTTTATCATTATACATTGAAATACGAACTTGTGTGAAAAATTTCAACACAAATTTCAAACATTTTGAACCATTTTTGTGTCTTACAAATTTTGTCAAAAACCAAAAATTGTATTTTTTCAAACTTTGATTTTTCAAATAAACTTTATCCAAACCTTATCCAAATACAAAAACATGATACTTAAACATTATAAAGCATGATGCATATGGATAGAAATCCAATATACATGAAACATATATATATCATTGTTTTTGACTTTAATTCCAAAATAATGTTTTGTTAAAAATACCAAACACCAAAACTCAAGAATAGGCATACAAACTAAGTTTGTCCAGGAAGTTAAGCATGCATGTATATAGAACACATCTAATATACATATAATCATGTAAACTTGTATTGATACTAACTATTCATGAAAACCAATATTGGTTAAACCAAAACCGAAAAACTAATATCCAAAACATGAAACGTGTGTGTATTGTGAACTTGAGCATATCAACTATCTAATCTTTACACATGGTTCTAAAACACACACTAAACTAGGATACCTAAGTCTTCTCGATGAACTCCGTCTTCAAGTCGACTCGATCCAAAACCGTGATCCACTGAGCTTGACTCCAACGAATGCCATGTATGATCTTGATGCTCGGGCTCTGGAATCACCATGTGAAAGGCTTCAAAACTATCTTGTTGAAGCTACACACCAACTAATATCTTGATTAATGATCTGAAACTAAACATCACAAGATAATTAGTAAACATAACTACATGAGTTAATCATCATCAAAACTAGAGTGGAAGGCCTCTGGGCCAACACTTTCATGCTTTTCTTTAATCTTTCCTGAAGATTATCACTGTCAAGTGATTTCAAGATCAAAAAGCGTCCCTCTGAGTACCTTTTATATCCGCGCCTTGATGCAGAAAGTTCAACCTCTAGAGGGTTCTTCCGTGGGTAGGAATTAATTGTCACCATGAAATACTCAGCCCACCTGAGTTTCAGTTTTGCTGTCCCTTGAAGAGATTCACTCTCTTGATCTTCTCTTGAAGTCTGACTGGTGCGCCCATTATTGAAAGTCGTGCCTTTTAGACTTCTTCATGAAGCGCGAGTAGATTGAGTCTAAACTCTAACTCAAAATCCTCTGGACGCAAGTGTGATGAACTTTGTATCTGGATTGTGAGACGCGAGCTTTGCATATAGATCTCGCGTTTGAGGTTGTTAACTTAAAAGAATTTTAATTCTGGCTGAGAGCTTCAGACTTGGATGTAGCAACCCATGTTTCTCGAATAAGGATGTGGCAACTTTCGCGTCTGGTTCTCTTTGTGTCTCATATTTTAGACGCAGGTCTAAAACTAAACCCGTTCAGATCTGTGTGTATCTGAAGTCCACAACTTCGATCGTGTCTGTTTCTGTCGTAACAGAAATTTGACTTTCTGCACGGGTCATCCCTGTGTTTGAAGTTTACAGCTATAGCCGCGTCTGTTCTTCAGTCTTTCTGTTTCAGAATTTTAACTTTCTGGTTTTTACTTCCCGCAGGTAGCTTTAATCAGCCTTTCGCATATTCGCTGGGCCCTTGGGAGAATATATCAGCCAGCGAACTCGTTCAATGGTCGAGCACTTGAGGAGAAGTCAAGGCTCCTGTTTATGGGAGACGAGGATTTGCGCGACTGATGACATCCGTTAAGACCTCATTGGACATGACGCACCGGCAATGCCCCGGGTTCATCATGGTTACAGTGGGTATGGTGGCGGGTATGGTCCTCTTACAGGTCACGGGAAAGAGGACGTCACCTGTAAGGTCTCGGATTCTCCCTTCACCAATCTTACCCCAGAAGTGGCATCGACGAAAAATCCATGTTCATTGGATGACTTTCTGGTGGTTGAGATGTTCATCAATGAAGGATTATGACCTACACCAGTTGGTCGGGTGGAATCAAAAGGCTTTGCTGCATTTCGACCTCAAGAAACACCATTGTTCTTGGTCAACGATGGACTCCTTCGATGTTTACGTCATGCATCATGATGTACTCAGCATCCGATCGTCACAATAGTGCTCAGCCCTTCTTTGGCGCTCTTCCAAACATCTTGTATTTGGAGTAGTGAGACTGCTTCAGGGAGTGAGTGCAACCTTTTACTGAGAGAGAGGGACTTCTTTGTACTCCTTTATTGTAACACTCAATCTTATTGTATAAGAGAGCGTCTTGTATCACTTTCATATGTCTGAATATAAATAAAAGCGACACTTTTTTTTTCTTCTTCTATTGTCTTGAATTCCCTTTTTGCATTGAAAATCAGACGAATAGAAGTAACGGATCTTTGACTTGCTAAAAATATGATAATAATCCTAACGAGTCAAAGTTTGTAGGAAAATCCTGTTTCAGGAATTTAACAATACTGTCAAAGGTGTGATATTAACTTGACAGAAGTAAGATAATTCTTGTAGACCTGTCAATCTATAAACGAGAATGACAAGTGAAATTTGTACCCCCAGGGAGGATGAGTTTTCATTAGAGGTTTGGAATTAACTTGACTAAGACCCAGCTGGGGATTTAGTCAAAACACTATTACAGTATAATGTTAACCTAATAATGTTTTTTAAGTGGACTTGTTACTCTGTTGACGAGAATAACAAGTGAGATCAGACTCGCGGGAATCTAGGAGGACTTTTTCCGTTAAAGGTGTGATATTAACTTAACGGGTTGAATATAGTCTTGTCAGAAGTGTGATGTTAACTTGACAAGGGTGTGAGTTAGAGGTGTGATATTAACTTAACTCAAGAGTGTTCCAACTTCATTTGGGAAAACTGAAAGTGTCACTGTCATAGGTGTAATGTTTAACTTGGCAGTGAGGGTAATGCCAGAGGTGTAATTTTAAACTTGGCATTGGTCATCTCGACTTCGATAAGGAAGTCCGAGGGAAAGTCATGGCCATAGGTGTATTGTTGAACTTAGCAATGACCTGGACGCTAGAGGTGTAATGTTAAACTTAGCATCGCTCATTTCAGCTTCGATATGGAAGTCTGAGGGAAAATGACTGTCAGAGATTTAATATTGAACTTGGCAGTAACTTAATCACTGTTAGAAGTGTAATGTTAAACTTAACAGTAATTTGTCAGAGGTGTGGTATTAACTTGACAGAAATTGACTCGAGATAGGAGCAATTTGGGGACCTGTTGTTCTATTGATGAGAATTGACAAGTAGAATTTGAAATGTCAGAGGTGTAATTTTAACTTGACAGTGATTGATTTGCGATATAAGCATTTTTGAAGACTTATCATTCTATTGATGAGAATTGACAAGTGAAGTTTGAAGTGTCAGAGGTGTAGTGTTAACTTGACAAATTTGAAGGCTTGCTACTCCATATAGAGTTGAGACAAGTAAGGTTTGTACTTACTAGGGAGTATTGAGATTTTTCATTGCCAGAGGTATAATGTTAACGTAGCAATAACTATATTTTATGGACCTACCATTCTGTGTATGAGAATTGGTAAGAGATTTTAGAGGAGAGAGTGGGACCAAGTCCGCTTAGGACTTTTAGCAAACCCTCAGCTATCAACGGATTTGGTGTGCCTTTACCAACTACCGTTTGAGTTGGGCTAGCCATGCTATTCCCCTCAGCATGATGAGTTGTCGAAGACTTATGTTGGGCTTAGAAGCCAACATTTTCCTCTGTCCTTAGCCGTCGGAGGCGTCAGACGTTAATGAAGAGAGCAATACTAAAACCCAAGTTTCGCCTTTTGTTTCTTTCTCAATATTTACATCATACATCATGGTGCAGTCAGTACCCGGTTAGCTTGTCACTAATCTATCGTGATGTGACCTAGTAAAAGAAAGAAACTTTTCTTGGATCTAGAGCTTTGATCAGAGGTGTAATATTAACTTGATCAGAGGAAAAGTACTATTAAGGATAGTACTTCTTCAAGAATCTGCCGTTGATTGGCATCATGAGTGTATCACCGTTTGAAGTTATGAGGCGATATGCTCCATTTGAGTAGACTGACTCTACTACAAATGGTCCTTCCCATTTGGGCTAGAATTTCTCTTTTGTCTTATGTGTCATCACCATAGGTCTTCTGACGGCTAAGACAAGGTCACCTTTCTTGAAAGTTCGCGCCTTAACTTTCTTGTTGAAGGCTCTGGTAATCCAGGCTTGATAGAGCTCGATTTGTTGTTGGGCCTGCAGACGTTTATCATCTAAGGCTTCCAGCTCTTGGAGTCGCAGTCGATGCTTCTTCTCCTTTGTCATCTCTGCTGTCAAGGCGACGCGTAGAGATGAAATTTGGATTTCTAGTGGAAGTACGGCTTCACACCCATATACTAAAGAAAATGGCGTAGCTTTAGTTGGGGTTCGAACAGTTGTGCGATAGGCCCATAAGCATTCACCTAACTTGTCGTCCCAATCACGCTGACTTTTCGAGACGAATTTCTTGAGAAGCTTGCCAACGGTCTTGTTGAAAGCTTCTGCCGAAACTATTAGCGGCGGGGTAGTATGCCATTGAGGACACACTCTGGATTCTGAACTTAGTGCAGAACCTCTAGAAAGCCTGACTGACGAACTGGGGTCCATTGTCATGGACAATTCGCCGAGGTACACCAAAACGTTAGATGACGTGAGGTTTAACGAATTTGATCACATCAGATGACTTTACCTCCTTTAAAGGAATGGCTTTAGCCCATTTGGAGAAGTAATCAGTTATGGCTAAAATGAACCGATGTCCTTTTGATGATGGTGGGCTGATAGGGCCAACTACGTCCATGCCCCACATCTCAAATGGCCAAGTAGAAGTTGTAGAGTGGAGGTATCCTGGTGCTTGATGGATGAAATCGCCATGAACTTGGCAGGCGTGACATCGTTTGGCATAAGTGATGGCGTCAGGGATCATCTTAGGCCAATAATATCCCAACCTTTGGAGTCGATCCCCAAGTTTTGGGCCAGGTTGATGGGCTCCACACATGCCGTCATGGGCTTCTTTCAATACCTCCTGCACCTCTTTTTGTGACAGGCAACGAAGCAAGATCCTGTCATGCGACCGACGATACAGTGTTCGCGTAATCGCATTATAGTAGAATTTGTGGGCTTTCCTTCTAATGGCAGCCGCATCTTTGGTATCATCAGGCAGAATCCCATACAAGACATAATCAATGTAAGGAAATCGCTAGTCTCTAGGCTCTGGGCCGGTTGACAACTCAAGAGCTTCTTTGACTTGACAGTTCCCTGTCAGCTTCTGGTAATCCTCAGAAGCGATTCTTGGGCAATACAGGTCGTGGCTGTGGACAAGTATTTTCTCTACTACTCCAGCTGGAATGGCTAAAGAGGCGGCGAGAGACGCCAGTGCATCTGCATGCACATTTTGCTGGCGGGGTATATGGTCGATGTAAAAGTTTATGAACCTCTCAGCCATGTGGACAGTTGTGTTGTAATAGGGTACTAGATCCTTCATGTCTGACTTCGTACTCCCCGCGAACTTGGTTGGCGATAAGTTTAGAGTCACCATATACCTCAAGATTTTAACGCCAATCTCATCGACGAGTTGCATTCCAATCAAAAGGGCATTGTACTCCGCTACATTGTTGGAACAAGGCTCGGTTAATGAGAAGGCTCGAGAAATCACATAGTTCTGTGGGGAGACGAGTACTACCCCCACTCCTGCTATGATATGTCCTTTCGGGCCTGTTCTCTATGCACCGTCGAAGAAAAGTTGCCACACTTGTCTTTCAAAAGATGTCTGGGTTAGGCAAACTTCAGCGATCTCGTCTGGGAGATCCTCGTAAAGTTCGGTTGCCCTCGGATCTGGATGCTTGGCCAGGAAATCCGCCATCGCTTGTCCCTTCACGGCTTTTTGTGGTAAAAAGCGCATTTCATATTGGGATAGCAGTATGGCCCATTTTTCCAATCGGCCGTTTAACGACGATGGCTTTGTCATGAGTAGCCTCAAAGGGTTAACCCTTGATATGAAGTTTATAGTTTGGCCTACCAAATAGTGTCGCATTTTCTGAACAGCGAACACCAATGCCAAACATTCCTTTTCGATCGGGTTGTATCGATGTTCGGCCCCGATCATAGTCCTACTCAAATAATTAATTGCTTGCTCGTGTCCTTGATCATTGTTCTGGGCTAGTAAAGCTCCTAGAGAATGATCCATTACTCGCACGTATATCAGGAAAGGTTTTCCGGACACCGGAGCTGTAAGGACTGGTGGTTGCGTGAGGTATTGTTTAATTTCCTCAAACGCTTGTTGGCAAGCATTGTCCCAAATGAACAAGACACCCTTTTTCATTAATTTCGTAAAGGGTTGGCATCTTCCGGAGAGATTTGAGATGAACCTTTGGATGTATGCCAATCGTCCTTGCAATCCCCTAAGTTCTCTGAGATTCTGCGGAGGTTGCATCTCCTGAATGGCGCAAACTTTTTTCGGGTCCAAATGAATTCCTGTGGAAGTTACCACAAACCCTAGGAATTTGCCGCTGGCCACCCCCAGGAAGGATTTGGTGGGGTTCATTTTCAACTGATGGGCCCGCATGATGTCAAAGATAGCCTTCAAATCGGCTATGTGATCACCTTTGGCGCGGCTTTTTACTGTAATGTCGTCAACATAGCATTCCACCGTTTTACGCATGCGTTCGTGGAAAATGGCATTCATAGCCCTCTGATATGTTGCCCCCGCATTCTTTAGTACGAAGGGTATGACGGTGTAGTAGTATACCCCCAGTGGTGTCCTGAAAGAAGTATGTTTTTCATCATCAGGATACATTTTGATTTGGTTATACCCTGAGAATCCATCCATGAAGGACATTCGCTCGAATCCAGACGTAATGTCAATCATGACATCCGTGATTGGAAGAGGGAATTCATCTTTGGGACAGGCCTCGTTTAGATCGTGAAAGTCAACGCAGATCCGGATCTTTCCGTTCTTTTTGACAACGGGGACGATATTGGCTACCCAATCAGGATGTTGTTCTTCCCTAATGAAGCCAGAGTCTATAAGTTTTTTGACTTCTGACTGAATTGCCTCCATTACTTCTGGACGGAACCGTCGCTGCTATTGTTTGACTGGCTTTACGTCTGAATTAATGTTGAGGCGATGCATAGCCACTCGAGGATCAAGTCCAGGCGTGTCCTCGTAATTCCAGGCGAAAACATCTATATATTCTCGCACAAGAGATATTAAATCTTCTTTCTCGGAGGGTGACAAGCTTTCGCTTATAAAGATGGGCTTAGGATTAGCCTCATCTCCTAGATTAATCTGAGCAACCTTATCCTCCGTGGGTGGCTCGCGCTGTTCAAAGCGAGTATCCCAAAGAGCATTTAAGTGTTTGATCCAAGGATCTGTATCAGATTAAATCATTTCTTCATCTCTGTCTTCCAGGTGGCTGGTTGAAACCATATTCACTGAAAGTTCTCTGAAGATGTTGCCGACACTAACATCTGACTCCCACGATGACGTGCTCGATGAGTAATTATGGCATAATGACTCTTCGGATTCAGAAGCTGATGGGATCGAAGTTGACATATAGCCCAACCCCCTGCGAGTTCGATGCTAATAATCAGGGGTTTTTCCTTTTGGAACGAAAAATCGGAGTAGTGTTCTCCTTCCTTTGCCGAAGTTCAACCCAGGTCCGTTTGTCAGATCATACCCCATGCTTTCCACCATTCTGAGTACATTTGGCTCATAATGAATGAACTGAGGGGTTCTTTCTCGCTTTCTGATTCTTCACGAGACATCGGCTCGGATTTGATTTGTCCAAAAAGAATTAGTTTTTAGCCTTTTTGTCTTACTGGAACCATGAATATTGATTCTTGCGCATCACCGGCATCTTGGTACATTTCAAAGGATGATTTCACCGGTACATGCAATGATGTTAAAGCATCCATTGCCGACCAGGGGTCATCATCCACTTCAGTACTAGTGTCAGACGGCACTGAATCAGAAGCGAACACAAAGATAAGCCAAATCTAATTCTTTATTAATATACCATCTGCCTATATCATTGGTGGTGTTATCAACATCGAGCTTATTAATGCTCGTTACAAGTGGATCTAGTTCCCACATGCACTCTTCTTTCTCCAGCTCGGTGTCAGCTTCGTTACCAGAGTCCGGATCTTCTGGTTGCGGGATCTCATTTGTTTTCATAGAGTCCCAGTACAGGAGAGAGTCTGTGAAATAGTTCTCGACTCCCTTGAACGGATGCCTTTCGGCAATCAACGTTCGTACCTTTCCACTCCCGTCGATGTATTTCATGACTTGGTGGAGAGTGGAGGGAACGATGGAATTACGATGAATCCATGGTCATCCCAGCAGCAAATTGTATGAGGTGTCGGCATCGATCACGTAGCATGTCACTTCTGACTTTAAGTCTCCAATTTGGCATTTGAGCTTGATCTTCCCTATTGGATGGGTACCATTGGCATTGAACCCATAAATGGTCGTCTGGGTGGCGCTCAACCGGTGGGTAGGGACCCCTAAATGTTGCATGACCCGGCGAGGCATAATGCTCAATGCAGACCCTGGATCTACCTGAATGCGGCTTACTTCAGATGATCCGATGTACCCTGTGAAGTATAGGGGTCGATCATGTTTCCCTTTAACCTGCATTCATCTGCCGTGAAAGTGATGCAGGGAGAATTTTGGGAGGCGTGGAGGCAATCCTTTACATCTTCCTCCCATGGTCCAACCGGCACCTGAGTCATGAAAACCTCAGTATCAGCTAGAGCCTCTCTCAAAGCCTCTCTGGTTGACTTTGATAGCCTCAGGAGCTCGTAAAGAGTAATTCGGGCCGGGATATTAGCCAGTTGAGTCAGGACGTCAAAGCGGCAAGGTGTTGTGGATCCTTCCGCGATGTCTTTTGAGAGAGCTTTAGAAAATCGAAGCTCTTTCTGTCTCTCCACGGGTTGTTTTGTGGAGGGCTTGGCTGACTCTGTAGCGGGTTTTGGAGGGATTGCCGCCATTTCGTCATACTTTTTCAAATATGACTGGCCCGAACGAGTTTCCGCCACAAGTTGGTTTGGCTCTGCAGTGAGAACTACTGTTTCCTCTTCTGAATTAGTCAGTGAGGGAACATCAGTTTCTGCTTCGCGGGAAGAAACACACACCACATTGCAGGACGAAGCCTTTGCCTTGCCTTTGGACCTTCTGCTGGCAACAGTGGTCCATTGCTGGCCATCCATAAGGTCAGGATGAACCCACATAATTTCCCCCTGAGGTATGGGGACAGGTACAAGACCCCTCTCTTGCTGATGGTGAGAGTCTATGTTGATCATTCTTAGTTCCCCTTTTGGGATGGGGACTACTCCAGAGGGTGTTGGAGGTTGTCTTCCAAACTGAAGGAATGATGTCATATTAGCCGTCACTTGCTTTTGCTCTGAACGAAGTTTTAGTACCTCTGCGTCAATCAGAGCCTGAAGGATGTCTTTAAAGACATAACAGCTCTTGGTGGGGTGTCCCAGCATTCTATGATACAGGCAGTAGTTGGGATTATCGGTTTTACCGACTTCTTCATGGCGTCTAGCTTTGGGAAGCTTCAGTCTGTTGCTCTTGTTAAGTAATTTGAACAGCGAGTCAACATGTTCGTCCTTGAAGGAATACTGCTTGCTGGCGCGCGGTTGACTTGAAGAGTCACTTCCCTTGACCGGTTGAGGTTTGACAGGAGATTTGGTCTCTGTCGCCAAGTTATCCTTCCTTTTTATTTGAAGGGATGCGTCTGACGCACGCCTTATCGACCTTTCGGGTCTGGGTTTGTTTTCTTCTGCCCTAACCCTGGCGATAATTTCTTCAGCCGGTTCACCTTGCTGGATCAATTATTTTCAGGTGCGGCTTTTAGCAACTCCTATTTGGGCGAGGAGTGAAGTTTGTAGATTGTGGCGGCATGTTTCCACCAGGGTGACCTGGGTCATACCGCTTGGACATCGGAGTGCTACATTCCGAAATCTTTCTACAAATGATTTGACGGACTCCCCCTTTCGCTACTTTGTGGCCAAAGAGTAGGCATTGTGACCTCTGAGTCATCTTCAAAGAAGCGTGTCAGGAAGAGCTTCTCCAAATCGCCCCATTTTAAATGGAGCCTTCCGGGAGCTTCATGAACCATTCAAAGGCGAGCCCTTTTAGGGTGCCGATGAACAAACGTGCCAGGATGGCATCGTTATCTGCCACGTTCCCCGTCTGAGACTTAAAGTAGTTGATTTGTTGGTTCAGTGACCCTTTGCCGTCAAATGCTTGGAGGGTCGGAGCTTTGAACTTGGGAGGGTTGAAGGTTCACCTAGAGGGGGGGTGAATAGGTGATGGCTAATCTAATGGTCACTTAATGCCAAATGATGCAAATAATGCGGAAGCAAAAAGCAATTATGACCTAATTAAAACTTTTACACTAAACACTATGTATAACACAAGAGTGTTGCCGAATTCCCCGTGAATGGCTCTGGACAAACTCCTCTAGATTCCCCTTGAATGGGTTGAGGTGCCGCGTTGGCTCTCTTGGTTGAATACAAGTGTTAGCAACAATCCCACGCAAGTATACCAATTAAGCACACAATGTATATCTAGCATATAAAGATGAACAATAAACACATGCAAGATATAAAAGAGATAAAGAGAGAGAGTGAGCAATCGCAAACACAAGGGTATGTTTCGAGGTTCAAGCACACTTGCTCTACATCCCCGCCTTCGACACACGAAGGATTTCCACTATGCAAGATCCCAATGGATCTCTCCTCGGTGCCGCAACACCTACAAGCCCTCGGACTCCCTAGTCCCGTACACACGCAAGCTCACTAGCTCGCCGAGGCCGCACCTCGAAACAACCGAGTCCGCACCCAAACTCAAAACAATGCGGACACACACGTCCGCCTCCTCAAAGTAACAAAGATGAACTTTGGTGATCACAACTCTTGATCACCTAAAATCCTCTCACAATAACACTCTCTATAGGGTAGATATAGCAATGGAAAGCTCAAGTATTTGTGTGAGAAAACAAGGAAAGAATCTTTGGTGAAAACTCAAGAAAATCTCTTTTACACACCCTAAATAAAATCTTCCCTTTTGATTGGAAGTATTTGCACTCAAATATGTGGAGAAAACCCTTTTAAAAGAATGGGAAAAACTGGCTCAAAGCTCTCCTAAAATCTTAGCTCAAAACAATGACCAAACCCCCAAATTTATAGGCCAGAAAAATATAGCCGTTGGAGTCTGTCAGAGCTGCAGGTCGACCCGTGCGGTCGACCGCCAACGGTCAGAAATCCAACCGTTGGAGCCACGGTCGACCGCCTGGGTCGACCGACCTACTGGAGCTGAGAGTCTAACTCTCTGTCGGTCGACCCGTACGGTCGGCCGAACTTTCCAGAGAGCTCTGCTCTCTGGAGCGGTCGACCGGCACGGTCGGCCGTCCTCTAGTACACAAAGGCGTGCACGTTTGTGCACGTCGGTCGACCGGTCCGGTCGGCCGACTCCAGGATTAGGCGACTATACATGTTGTAAGTCGACTTATCCGAAGCCTGAAACAGAAAACTGGGATTAAAAAGTTAGTCTTTTTGGCTCAAAAAAAATCCCATAAAATACATAAAAATCTACAAAAATAGTTTAACCAATATACTTTGATAATCAAACATTCTTGCACAAAATCAAGGCATGTTATAAAAGATTAGACTATTTTTATAACTTGGAAATATTTGGCTCATGATAAAAACTGTTTTTCCAAAACATATTTTTCAAAACATGTTTTTCCAAATCTTCATCAAATACAAAAACAAGATATACTTTTAAAGCATAGTGTGTATGGATATGATCCACTACACAATCAAGATGAAATATCTATGTTTTTGACATTAAGCTCTAAATAAGGTTTTGGTTGAAACATATAACTTTGAATATCAAAAACCAAAACTATGTTTTTCCAAAATGAAAGTCTTTTCTAAATCTGAAAATTCTTTTATAAAAAGACAATTAAATCAAGAGTGTGTGTGCATGATATACTTGAGCAATCCACCAACTATCTATCCTTTACATTTTTAACTAAAACAAAAATAAAATCTTATACCTAGACACAAGTCTTCATCTTCTTGAAGTCTTCACTTGAAGGCTTCTCATCTTCTTGACTTGGTCCAAGGTTGATCCAAAAGCTCCTTGGATCACACCATGCTAGCTCCAAATCTTGACATTTTATCCTTTGTTGAGCTATGCACCTACTAAGATCTTGATAATGAATCTGTCACTAATTAAACACAAGATCATTAGTATTATAACTTCATGAGTTAATCATCATCAAAACTAGAGTGATGGGCCTTTGGGCCAACAATCTCCCCCTTTTTGATGATGACAAAACTCATGGAGTTATATATGCATGGATTAAAGTAAAACTTCAAAGAAGCTCCCCCTTAACTCATGCATACAAAAAATAATAAGATATGACAATAAAGCTCATAAACATGTATGCAAATGAATGGAGATAAAACAAAATAAATCTTTTTCTCCTATTTGCAAAACAAAACATATATGCATAAATAACAAGGAAGACAAATACTTCTCCCCCTTAAGCAATAAAAACATGCATATAAACTCAAATACTTCTCCCCCTTTTTGTCAATCATCAACAAAGGGTTCAAAGTAAAATCAAATCAAATAAATTTTTCTCACCCTTTTTGTCAAACACAAAAAGATCAAGAAGGGGTAATACAAATCAATCAATAAAGATTTATATGCGATATACATTCATGAAGAGGAAGACGCTAAGTTAGCTTCCCTACACATATGCATTACATGAAGAAGGGATGACAAGCCCTAACTCACATAACACATATTATGTAATGCATAAGAGGAGATGTGAAGCTCCCCCTACACACGTATATCATATAAAGAAGAGTTGTCAAGCTCCTCAATTTATAATATACTCAACATGAATCTATATGTAGAAGAGATGTTAAGCTCTCCTTGCATATAGGAAATACATACCAAAATTTTTTTTTAATTTTTCTTAAACAAATTTTTTTTAAAGGTATCAGAGCTCTTGTAAAACAATCAAATTTTAAGATACCTAATTGAAAATAATTATTATTATAAAACATATTGATACCAATTGAAATTTAACAAATATGAAGTTGAAGCATTTTGATATCAATGGTAAACATAATGATCAAAATATTTTTATTTTTCATCAAAAAACTTTGTGCTTTTAAAAATGTGAACCAAATGAAAGTTAAGCATATGAAAATCATATATATGTATGAAAAATGAGCATACCAATTGAAATTGATACATACATATATAAGAAAACAAAATATGAGTATATACAAAAATTATCAATTTAGATACCAATTGAAAGAATCCAATGATATCAATTGACATAACAATAAGATCAAGTGTATATCTCATAACCTACCACCCTTCATATGCTCAAGATAGAAGATTTTCAATGAAGCATACAAGGCATAATCGCCAATCCATCCTCCCATAGATGGTAGGGGTTTTCAAAAATAGATTTGAAAAATAAGCTTTGTTTGAAAAACTCTACCAAATGAAGAACAATTAACTAGTTAAAATAATTTTTGAAAAACTAGTTAAAGATCCTTCAAAAACATGAAATCATATGTTTTTCATAAACATAACTAGATACACAAAAATTTAAGCACTCATGGTCTATAAGGCTCAAAATGATTTTAACAAAAGTGTGAGTGTTAAACGATCATGTAAATAGCATTTTTATGAAAATAGTCAATGAAGCTCAAAAAGATCATAAGTCACATTTTTAACAAAAACAAGAAAAATCATTTTTCATCAAAACACTAATCTTCATGGTATATGTATGATTAATCCAATCCTAACAATACACATACATATCCCAAATCTAAAAGAGTCTATTAAAGATGTTTGCATGAAGGCAAGAGACTCACGGGTATACATGTATATTTATTAGATTTGAATTAAAAATACATATACATGAAGTAAAGCATAAAAATAAGGCAAAAACATGTATAAAAGAGAATCATCAAAACTAGTCTATACATATGCATATAGTGGATACAAATGAGCATGAAGTTCAAATATATATGAGTCAATTGTAGTTCACTATCCATATATGTATAAATGCAAGTTTGACACATTCTACATCTAAGCATGTAAATACCACATGAAGCACACAAAAATATGAACATGCTATATGATATATGAAATTAAAAACATGTACATAAAAGTAGGAGTTTAGAGATTGTTACCAACTCCAAAGCTCCTAACATGGTGGTTGTCCCACCAAAGCTCCTTGATAGTGATGCATCCCAAAAGTATGTCCATCATGTCCAAGTGCATCCACTACCAAGGCACCGATCCTCTCACGTTTTGTGAGAGCCCTCACCTACATCAAAAGCAAATGGTGGGGGTTTTGGTACCCATATTTTCTTTGGTCCTTTGGGTTAGTCTTGTTGTAAGGCACCCAAAAATTCTTATTCTTAACAAAATTAAAATGATCTAATCTATCATAATAATATTTTGCTAAATGGCCTTTGCGGCCACAATGTGTACAAGTGTACACCATAGTATGCTCATGTGTAGGAGTGTGATCATGTTGTGCAACATAAGCAAATGCATGGTTATGATGTGCATGAATGTGTGGAGTTTGTTTCTTTAAAAACATTGACTCCAACCTAGAATGATTAAAAGCACAAGAGTTCAAAGTTGAACTCAAATCATCCATTTTATTTTTCAAATCTTTAATCTCATTTTTATCAATAGTGGCATGTAGAGCATGATGAGATATAAAATCATTTTTCTTTTTCTTTTGAGAAACACTTTCTTTTTCTTTTTCAACAAATTTTCCTTTTAAAAAGTTATTTTCTTGAAAAACAATTTCCTTTTGAGTTTCTACCAAAATAATTTTATCTTTCAAAATCGTGTTCCCTTCACAAAGATCATTTAACTTAGACATGAGGGAAACATTTTCATTTTTCAAAAACTCATTTTCTTTTTCTAAGCATGCAATGTTAGATTTAAATGAATCTTGTTCTATATGCATGCAATCAACTTTCTATTTCAAATTTTTATTTTCCTTTTTAGTCATGTCATATTTCTCAAGTAATAATTGACAAAATGTAGAAAGCTCTTCATATGACATGTTATTATCCTCATCCTCGGATTCAGAAGTTACCTAAAGGGGGTTATCCCCTTGGACCATATAGCACACGTTGGAGGTGTCGCTTCCAACGTCCGAATCACTCCCCGCATAGTATTGATCTTTTTCGCCAAGGGAGAGGAGGGTGTTCCAAACTACAAAAGCCAAATCAAAGTTAGAAACCCTAGATAAATAATCATCATTTAGGGTTGACTTTAAAGTATGAAGGGCTTTTGCATTAGCCTCAAAATTCTTACCATCTAAACAATATACATTATTAGTAGTGGCAAGATAAACATGATAACCTAGGGCTTTGAGGTACAAGGACATCTTCACCTTCCAAATTTGAATGTTAAGAATGTCAAAGGTGGGTGGTGACATGAAGTCCATGGTGTGTGTACAAATATTGTGATTAGCCTAAAAAGAGGATCTTTAACTCTAGGTTGTCAGACCCAAATCAGAGTACCAAGCTCTGATACCAATTGAAAGTTCACCAAGAGGGGGTGAATAGGTGATGGCTAATCTAATGGTCACTTAATGCCAAATGATGCAAATAATGCGGAAGCAAAAAGCAATTATGACCTAATTAAAACTTTTACACTAAACACTATGTATAACACAAGAGTATTGCCGAATTCCCCGTGAAGGGCTCTGGACAAACTCCTCTAGATTCCCCTTGAATGGGTTGAGGTGCCGCGTTGGCTCTCTTGGTTGAATACAAGTGTTAGCAACAATCCCACGCAAGTATATCAATTAAGCACACAATGTATATCTAGCATATAAAGATGAACAATAAACACATGCAAGATATAAAAGAGACAGAGAGAGTGAGCAATCGCAAACACAAGGGTATGTTTCGAGGTTCAAGCACACTTGCTCTACATCCCCGCCTTCGACACACGAAGGATTTTCACTATGCAAGATCCCAATGGATCTCTCCTCGGTGCCGCAACACCTACAAGCCCTCGGACTCCCTAGTCCCGTACACACGCAAGCTCACTAGCTCGCCGAGGCCGCACCTCGAAACAACCGAGTCCGCACCCAAACTCAAAACAATGCGGACACACACGTCCGCCTCCTCAAAGTAACAAAGATGAACTTTGGTGATCACAACTCTTGATCACCTAAAATCCTCTCACAATAACACTCTCTATAGGGTAGATATAGCAATGGAAAGCTCAAGTATTTGTGTGAGAAAACAAGGAAAGAATCTTTGGTGAAAACTCAAGAAAATCTCTTTTACACACCCTAAATAAAATCTTCCCTTTTGATTGGAAGTATTTGCACTCAAATATTTTGAGAAAACCCTTTTAAAGAATGGGAAAAACTGGCTCAAAGCTCTCCTAAAATCTTAGCTCAAAACAATGACCAAACCCCCAAATTTATAGGCCAGAAAAATATAGCCGTTGGAGTCTGTCAGAGCTGCAGGTCGACCCGTGCGGTCGACCGCCAACGGTCAGAAATCCAACCGTTGGAGCCATGGTCGACCGCCTGGGTCGACCGACCCACTGGAGCTGAGAGTCTAACTCTCTGTCGGTCGACCCGTACGGTCGGCCGAACTTTCCAGAGAGCTCTGCTCTCTGGAGCGGTCGACCGGCACGATCAGCCGTCCTCCAGTACACAAAGGCGTGCACGTTTGTGCACGTCGGTCGACCGGTCCGGTCGGCCAACTCTAGGATTAGTCGACTATAAATGTTGTAAGTCGACTTATCCGAAGCCTGAAACAGAAAACTGGGATTAAAAGTTAGTCTTTTTGGCTCAAATAAAATCCCATAAAATACATAAAAATCTACAAAAATAGTTTAACCAATATACTTTGATAATCAAACATGCTTGCACAAAATCAAGGCATGTTATAAAAGATTAGACTATTTTTGTAACTTGAAAATATTTGGCTCATGATAAAAACTGTTTTTCCAAAACAATATTTTTTCAAAACATGTTTTTCCAAATCTTCATCAAATACAAAAACAAGATATACTTTTAAAGCATAGTGTGTATGGATATGATCCACTACACAATCAAGATGAAATATCTATATTTTTGACATTAAGCTCTAAATAAGGTATTGGTTGAAACATATAACTTTGAATATCAAAAACCAAAACTATGTTTTTCCAAAATGAAAGTCTTTTCTAAATCTGAAAATTCTTTTATAAAAAGACAATTAAATCAAGAGTGTGTGTGCATGGTATACTTGAGCAATCCACCAACTATCTATCCTTTACATTTCCAAAGCGAGAGTTCTCCTTGCTTCACAAAGCTGAGACGCAAGGTTCTGAGCCGTGGGGCTCATGAACGCAGCTCTCGCGTTGCGGTTCTGAAACGCGAGTCTGGCATCTCCGGTGAGAAGAGACGCAGCTCTCGCGTTGCCGATTATCGCATCTGGGTATAGATGCTTGAGAACGCAGAGCTGCTGGGTCTTGCATACAGAGGCGCGGGTCTCGTGTCTTTGATAGAGAGCATGAACTTCGCGTTGGCGTTTGGGAAGCGGTGCTTCAGAAACGCAAGCTTGGTGAATCTCACGTCTAGGTTGCCAAACGCGGACTTCACGTGTCTGATATGGTTCAGAAGAGATGCCGGTCTGAACTTCGCGTCCTACCTTTTTTGGACAAACAGTTGTTCCAACTTGTAGTTGACGCGCACGCCGCCTCTGTCGCCGCTCAGCATTCCGGTTACGTCATGTGGGTTGAAGGGAACCCCCGGTAACCCGGCGCTAAGGAAGGGGATGAACAGGCTGAACATCAGGAACGTTAACAACGCGGGTCTCATGGGAGACGTTGGCGCGGGTGTTACGCATGATGCGATTAGTCACGACATCCTTCTCACCAGTCGCGTCTAAGAGGATCTCAGAGCGGACTTGAGAGAAAGTCCCCCAAGAGACTTTTCGGTAGACCCGCGCCTTTGGGCTCTTGGAGCCAGAAGAGAGGAACTCTTCATACTTCGCCTGGTCAAATTCTACGACAAGTGATTCGACCGTTTTTCCATACAGGTGACGTCACCTTGCGCCACAACTTACTCGTCAATAGAGAAAGTAGTCCCCAGCGGAGTCGCCATCTCTTATTTGGTGGGAGAAAGTTCCTTGTAAAATTTCCTTAAATCAAATGAAAGATTATAACGAATTAACACTCCGACTACAAGGGAGGGAAGATGTTTAGACTTGAATTTCTCCTTTGTTTAGTGCTGGGTTCTTGATGTGGCAGTGGAAAGTGAATCTTATTTTCCGTTAACCAGGTGAACGTCAGGACCTCTTGGGAATCCTCTCTTTAGATAGCAGACGGAGTAACACAGCTCCTGTCGACCAGAAATCTCAAAGAGATTGTAGGCAAAGATTAACTTGTACGCAGCAAGTTGTTCGAAGAGTTGAACTCTCTCTTTCTTTTCGGTGGAAGTCTTGGTGCTTCTACAGCTCACAAGCGAAATTCTTTTTCAAGAATTATCTCATCAACCGACCCCTTCTCTCTATCAAACGGGGCTATTTATAGAGGTTTCAGGGGTGAACGTGCTTCCTAAAAACGCTCCTTAATGGGGGTTAACTTTCTCATTATGTGGGCAGTAATTGACCCAATAATAAGGGCAGTTATAACTGAGACGCAGGTTTCGATCCTCACGTCTTGGGGCTGCAGTGATGCTGAGACGCGGGTTTCAACCCTCGCGCCTTGGTGCTGCAGTGATGCTGAGACGCGGGTTTCGACCCTCGCGTCTTGGTGCTGCAGTGATGCTGAGACGCGGGTTTCGACCCTCGCGTCTTGGTGCTGCAGTGATGCTGAGATTAGCCCTGCGTCTGGAGTTTGGACTCTGCTTTTTGATGACTCGTCTTTAGTGATTTTTATACAATCTACACCTGCATGTTATAATAGACATTGAGTATACTCATGACCTGATGTACACCAAACCGTATCACTGACTGGCTTAGTTACTATTCATTTATTACTTGACATGTTATTCTAACCTTATCATGTATATCTTTCTTTCTGAATATGTTTACACGTTACATGTATGTGCACCTTCCCTTTTTTTTTACCACTCTCTAGGTCGCTTATTGACGACTCTGAGTTTGCTATGCTCAGATCCAGATCCGAGGACATTGCAGGATCAGGAGTACTTTGAACGCGTTGCAGATCTCCATAGACCATCCGTAGTTCAGTTCGTGATGACTTTTAGTATTTTTGGTTCTATTCTTATTATGCTTATAATAAGTAAACTTTTATGACATTATTGTACTTGCTTTTGAATGCTGGAATAAATTGTGAACTTTATGTTTTGATTTAATATATTGAGGCTTAGCGTATTTATATTGAGAATATGTTGTCGACTCTCGTCACGTACCTAATTTGTGTTTTTAGGAAGTGGGGCGTGACAGGTAGTAAGATTGATCACGAAACAGTGCACTACACTGCAATGCAAAATCCTTGTCCAAGTGTAAACCAAAGTTTTATCTTTCCCTTAAATTATCAGTCCAGATGCAAGTGATGTTTCTTTGTGTATGGAGTCATGACCAGCAGGGTGCATGATCAGAACTGTGGTAATTATTGATTCCCCAAAGTCTGATGCATGTATTTATATGTCCATATATATCATCATCATCATCATCCCCTCTGGAACAAAATATTTTTTAGGGTTGATTGGTAGGATTTGTTTGACAGTTAATAGTTGCACTTTAATTTATTACTTGCCAAAAATTATTAATTTCAAGACCGTTCCTTTGCCCCTGGATGCAATTGCACGCTGGGTGCCAAGCTTATTTTAACTAAATTTCCTTTTTTCAAAGTACATAGTGACACTTCACAGTAATTACAGCTTAGTTATTGTTGTTTTTCTGCTAAGTATTTATTAATTTTTATGTATTTACATCATTGATTATGATTATTAGTTGCTATAGAAATAGATGGATTCATCCTTCCTTTCATATTTTCACTTCACTTTCAATCATCAGAGTTACCTCCTTTCTTCTTCTTCTTCTCCTCCTCCTCCTCATCTCCCTCTCTTTCAAGGTCACTTCCATCTCTGCTTCCTTCAATTCTCTCTCTCTCTCTCTCTCTCTCTCTCTCTCTCTTAAACACACTTTGATTCGAGAGGATGGCCTTTCTTCATGGAAATAGAGTGGCGACTCGTGCCTCTTTTTCAGAGGAAGAAGATGGCAATGAAGTTGGAGGAGGAGAAACTGGACTGCTACAACCGCCACGAAATGAAAAAGAAGCACCAGCCCCCTCTCATGCGTTCAATGGAACTGGAGTCTTCATCCCTATTGCTTCGCTGATGAGCGCAACCGCCATTGTTGATCGGAATCAGAAGAACCCCCTCGACGATGTAGCAGAGTTCCGAGGGGAGTTTGCAATCCAGAGCTGAGCTAGAGCTTCCTTTCATTGCTCCATCAGTAAACCAAGCTGCTTCTATATTTTGCACTATAGAAGTTCTAAATTCTGCACAAAACTATGTAGCTTGCTTGACCCATTGCATTTACAATCATCATTCTCTTTTTATTGTTAGTCCAACGCTACTACTTCTAGATTCTACACATTCTTTCTTGGATCCAATGTGGTTAACTTCCAGTGCTCGTCCTCAAACCTCAGCTTCTCAGCCATCTCCCTGTCCCTCTCCAAACTCTCCTTCCTCTTCCTCGAAAGCGCGCAGAACTCTCTCAACTCGTCGTCCATCTGATCATACGCAGCCCACCACCTCCAGTGCGCCGCATCATTCGCGTACATCCTCAACCCTGGCCGATTCCAGTTGCAGTCGTAGTCCCTGTAGCAAGCCCACGGCTTGAATCCGAGGTAATGGATCCCGTAGACCTTAACCGGGTCTGACCCGAAGTAGTAGTTCTTCTTGATCAGCTCAGATGTCCTGTTCGAGGAGGAGAAGGTCAGGAAGTTGACTCTCTTCGACAGCCGGTGCCACCACGGGAACACCTCGTTGAGGAACCCCTGGTCGCCGCCATTGTAGGAGATGATGTCTCGGCGGAGCCCCATCAACATTTCGAACGTGCACCCCGAAGGCTCAATCACCATCATGCCGGAGTTGAACATGGCATCGCTGTTGCTGACGGCCGAGATCTCGGGGAGTTGGAAGAGGAAGTCGATGTTGTGGAGGATGAGGAGGTCGGCGTCCACGAAGATGACCTTGTCGTAGTCAGCGAGCTGCCATAGCCGGAGCTTGCTGTAGTTGTATTCGTTGTAGCTGCTCTTTTTCGAATGCGGGTTGCGGATCCGGGTTATCTGGCGGAGCTTCCACCCGCTGGCCGAGAGGGCGCGGAGCTTCTGTCGGGGGATCGAGTCGTCGTGGAGGATGATGAGGTCGCGGGTGGAGCCCGTGTTTATAATGCTCTGGGCGAGGACGATGGCGCCGCAGACGTAGCTGTCAGAGGAATGCAAGACCGTCGCATACGCTTCGCGTCGAGAACTTCCGGTTACCGGGTTGGAAAGGCTCCCTGTAGTTCTCCACTTTGAATTGGATGATGCATTCTCTAAATCGAAGATCACGATTTCAACGGCCCATAAACTAGTTAGAAATAAAATTTAAATTATTTTGCGGGAAACAAACAAGCATACCTTGTCTTCCCAAGTCCAAGGCCAAATTGCATGAGCCAACAGGCAAAGAGACCACGTCCTTCAGCCTCTCCACCTCAACTTCATACACCCACCACCCCCTCCCCTTCTTCACCAAACCATCACACTTGAAAATCTCCGTCATCGGCCGGCATTCGCTCTTCAGCGCCACCCTCACCTTCCCTCCCCGATCCCTAGCCGCCTTCCTCGCGGCTAAATTTGCAACCACCAAATGCACTTGCAGCCGATGAACATCGCGGGTCCAGCCGGCCTCTGGCCATCGGCACGGCAGACTTCCGACCACCACGTCCAATTCTTCGCCGTACAGGGAAAAATCCGGCATTGGTAGTTCAGGGCAAGAAGAAGGGTTGTAATTCTCCTCGTCAATCCATTCAGGGAACAGGTCGTCCCATTTTACATTGGACTGGACTCGATCGAATCGAATCGTCACCGTTTTCGTTGTCAGGCCAACGCTGATCATCGCCTCAACTTCATCGATGTTCACCAAACCGATTCTCGCGTCGCTCTTCAAATCATTGAAGAAGGATGATATGTTCTTCTCCGATGCCAGTCTCTCGGTGCTGCTGGTCTTCTCCACCTCACCATTTTCAGCCTAGAAAGGAGATTTTTTTTTTTTTTTTTTTGCTTTGTTAGAAACAAATACATGATAATAGCATTCTCAAGCTGAGCATATCAAGTACCTTTTTCAAGCTGCAATCGTTCAGAGTGCAACGAACAAATGTTTCGATGTCTTCGACTTCGTCCTGCAGAGAATGAGGTTGCATGTAGAGAACAAAGAGGAATCCTATAAAGAGTAGATTGATGTAGATGAATATCAACTTGGATGCACAAATCTTCATCATGGAGCATCAAAGGATTTATTTTTAACTAATGAGAGGCAATGTGGGTGTCTTATGTAACACAGTGGACGCACTAAATAAATACGCATTAAATGATGTTATCTTTGTAGAGATACCTTCTGTTCTCGTGTGGTTTGATTGTGAATGTGGACGGATTCAGTGATCAAGTTCGAATAATATGAAGATTCAGTGGAGATATGGTGCATGAGAGAGATCCGGAGTTTTTCAAACGACTTCCATAGAAAATAGTTCAGCGATCTTTTCATCTCGCTTGTTCTCGTCATTAATATGTTGAACATGCATTTGTTTCATCATTGCACTTGAGAGAATATTTTGCAAACTGAAGTTGTAATATTATAATTTTTATCCACGGTTCCTTAACATTAGCTACAATTAAAAATACCAGCTATTATTAATTCTGAAGTTTATAAAAATATTATATATTATAGACTTTTTAAAAATATAACTCTATTCTTTTCACTTGGGGTGTTAGCGTTACATACTCCTCCCGTTTAGGGTATGTCGTCATCACCATACTAATACTTCACCAAACGATGTAAGATTTCAAAGGTGGCCTCCCACTGATTCAAGAGGCGGCCGCCACCACATTAGTTTATGGTGTGACATTTTGCTTCGTATAGCAATCTAGTTTCACACTCTGCTAGTTGGTGCTAGTTCTGATGCCATTTCTAAGACCTCAGAATCCATGAAAGGATATGCAAGTCCCAGGGTCCTGAGATTGGTGGCAATGCCACATCAGATGATCTTGGGACTCCACATGTCCTTGGCATGCACCATGTGCACTTGGTGTCTCTAACAATGGACTCCTCGGCTGGCAGCAAGGCATGGTGAAAGCATATCCTCACCACGCAGTTGACAACTTTCGAGGAAGCCCCGCCGAGTTCTCCTCTTCCCAACTCAAGTCCCTACAAATATTCCTTAGTTTGAGGCGGACAAAAAGTTTCTTAGCAACCTCTTTAATATGTGAACCCCATCATTTCAACTTTTTGTTTTTTCTTAATAGATTTTAGTAACTTTAATTAATATATAAAGTAATATATAAATTAATTTAATATGTAATATATTATTATACTGGTTTAATACATGAAAATTTTAATTATTAAAATTTAATAATTACCTAATAGAATTTAATATTTAATTAGTACATAAATATTTAATTAAATTTACTTATTACAAATTTATTAAATAAATGAAAAAACTCATTCAAAATATAAAATATTAAAACAAGGGTGGAGGGGATACTTA